>JAGDYQ010000046.1:2714446-3010875 GCA_021962125.1 Bulinus truncatus | reverse complement strand
TAGGTCTTCTGTAATATAAAGCTAGGCATCGCTGTTGTATTGATGAGTAGGTCTTCTGTAATATAAAGCTAGGCATCGCTGTTGTATTGATGAGTAGGTCTTCTGTAATATAAAGCTAGGCTTCGCTGTTGTATTGATGAGTAGGTCTTCTGTAATATAAAGCTAGGCCTTCATAACACCTTAAAGAACCCTGGAGTGCCTTCCCTCACTCAAAATACACCGCCCCCCCCCGGGTTGAAAAATTCTTTTTTCATCTTTTTTTTTGCGCAGTCACAGCTAGCATGAAAGGGTGTCGTGTGCCTGCCCGTTTTCGATAATGAAGGCACAGACTAATTCTGTTGATTGGTTGGACAATATTGCTGCCATATATCATAATTACACAAAAAGTACTCAATGTCATAGAATGTACTCACGTTGAACTAGAATTAAGGGCTCGAATCCCACTCACTGATACTTTTTAAATTTATGAATATTTTATCCTTTTGGAGGATTAAAGAAGAATAAATCAACTAATTTCTCAATTTCGTGAATATAAATTAAATAGACACATATAACTACATTGACCTTTTCATATCCACAAGCCCGAGATATAATCTTATCTCTTCTACAAGGCCGAGATATAATCTTTCTCTTCCACAAGGCCGAGATATAATCTTTCTCTTCCACAAGCCCGAGATATAATCTTATCTCTTCTACAAGGCCGAGATATAATTTTTCTCTTTCACAAGGCCGAGATATAATCTTTCTCTTCCACAAGCCCGAGATATAATCTTTCTCTATGAAAAGGTTATGCAGGTGTCACGGGTTGTCCGATATAATCTCCACTTTAGCCATTCAACCCTTGATTTCCACTGCTACCCTGTTAATAGGTTTCCTTCACCCATTCCTATGTAATTATGTAACTATATAATTATACATTCTCGATCCTTTAAATCAAACATTGTTTGTATCCAACCACTTGAACATCACCCGGTGTCAAGAGACGACAACTTTATTGATCAACCCACTTAAAACAAGCCAAACAAGACAAACAAGTCAAACAAGTCAAACAAGCCAAACAAGTCAAACAAGCCAAACAAGTCAAACAAGTCAAACAAGTCAAACAAGTCAAACAAGCCATGCAAGTCAAACAAGCCAAACAAGTCAAACAAGCCAAACAAGTCTAACAAGCCAAACAAGTCAAACAAGCCAAACAAGTCAAACAAGCCAAACAAGTCAAACAAGTCAAACAAGCCAAACAAGTCAAACAAGCCAAACAAGTCAAACAAGCCAAACAAGTCAAACAAGTCAAACAAGCCAAACAAGTCAAACAAGCCAAACAAGCCAAACAAGTCAAACAAGTCAAACAAGCCAAACAAGTCAAACAAGTCAAACAAGCCAAACAAGTCAAACAAGCCAAACAAGTCAAACAAGTCAAACAAGCCAAACAAGTCAAACAAGTCAAACACACCAAACAAGTCAAACAAGTCAAACAAGTCAAACAAGCCAAACAAGTCTAACAAGCCAAACAAGTCAAACAAGCCAAACAAGTCAAACAAGCCAAACAAGTCGAACAAGCCAAACAAGTCAAACAAGTCAAACAAGCCAAACAAGTCAAACAAGTCAAACAAGCCAAACAAGTCAAACAAGCCAAACAAGTCAAACAAGCCAAACAAGTCAAACAAGTCAAACAAGCCAAACAAGTCAAACAAGTCAAACACACCAAACAAGTCAAACAAGTCAAACAAGCCAAACAAGTCAAACAAGTCAAACAAGTCAAACAAGCCAAACAAAATCAAACAAGCCAAACAAGTCAAAGAAGTCAAACAAGTCAAACAAGCCAAACAAGTCAAAAAAGCCAAACAAGTCAAACAAGCCAAACAAGTCAAACAAGCCAAACAAGCCAAACAAGTTAAACAAGCCAACCAAGTCAAACAAGCCAAACAAGTCAAACAAGCCAAACAAGTCAAACAAGTCAAACAAGCCAAACAAGTCAAACAAGTCAAACACACCAAACAAGTCAAACAAGTCAAACAAGCCAAACAAGTCAAACAAGTCAAACAAGTCAAACAAGCCAAACAAAATCAAACAAGCCAAACAAGTCAAAGAAGTCAAACAAGTCAAACAAGCCAAACAAGTCAAAAAAGCCAAACAAGTCAAACAAGCCAAACAAGTCAAACAAGCCAAACAAGCCAAACAAGTTAAACAAGCCAACCAAGTCAAACAAGCCAAACAAGTCAAACAAGCCAAACAAGTCAAACAAGTCAAACAAGCCAAACAAGTCAAACAAGCCAAACAAGCCAAACAAGCCAAACAAGTCAAATTACCTAGAAATGTTGAACTTCTATTTTGGGGACCATTGCATTAGGTCAGAGAAGAATTTGTATAAATAAACATTACTAACAAATAAAAGTGTGGGTGGACATAATGGTGGACTTAACCTAATTTGCATTAATGGTAGTTGATAAGTATCAATAAAAATAACTTTATATTGATCTACAGAGACACACAGGTTAAATTGATGATGATGCCAGATATTGTACAACACAACTGGGAGAAAATTTTAACACCAGAAGATGAACATATCATCTTAGGCACACACAACAAAAGATGTTAGTTTTTGTAAATGTCACTGTGACCTCGTTGGTTATTATATTCAATAAATAGTCAACCTTGTTCTTATTATATTCTATAAATAGTCAACCTTGTTGTTATTGCCTAATATCTAAGTCTTGGAAAAGATTAAATTGTTATTTGTTAGTTTGACGTGTTTATAAGTTATGTAAATTGTTAAGATTGCCTCTGGTAATGCAATACGGGTCTAAATGAAAAAAAAAAACATTCAAAGATAAGCATTAGATAAGTTCACATATTCCCTTCACCAGTCAGCCACGCCTTTCCAACCCGGTAATGTTGGCTAATTGGCTAATGTTAATATCAGGGCAGTTTTCACTTCGAAATACAATTTTAATACCCGAAGAAAAAAAAAACCCATTTGACATACAAAGTCATAAAAACTGTCGATAGTCTAACAAATCCTGACGTTTGTTTACATGTCGTAGAGATATCTCTGACATGAACTATTATGTAGAGTTGATAAGGAAAATATACATTTCTATAAATATATGGTGAAAAATAAACAAAACATTGGAGTTAAACGTAAGTAACAGATACTGGATTGAATTAAAACATGACACTGGTACACAAGTCGCTGTCTAATTTTAGAATCAGTTATTAAATAAACATAAGGTAATAGTTAAATTCATGATTAAAATTAAGCAATGACGTAATGTAAGAGTGACATGTGATGTACGAGTTGAAGTTGATACGATGTGAGATTTGAAGGTGATGTAAGAGTTGTAGGTGATTTGAGAGTTGAAGGTTATGTAAGAGTTGAAGGTGATTTGAGAGTTAAATGTTATGTTGTTATAAAGTTGTATGTAATTATGTTGTTACAAAGTTGTATGTAATTAACAGTACGACATGTAATTAACAGTATGGCATGTAATTCACAGTACGACATGCTATTAACAGTACGACATGCAATTGACAGTACGGCGTGTAATTATCAAAATGGCATGTAATTAATAGGATGTCATGTAATTAAAAGTACAGTATGTATTTAACAGGACGATTTGTCATTAAAAGAACAGTATGTAATTAACCGGACGATTTGTTATTAAAGGTACAGTATGTAATTAACTGGACGATTTTTTATTAAAAGAACAGTATGTAATTAACAGGACGATTTGTTATTAAAAGAACAGTATGTAATTAATTAACTGGACGATTTTGTTATTAAAAGTACAGTATGTAATTAACAGGATGACATGTTATTAAAAGTACAGTATGTATTTAACCAGACGATTTTTCTATTAAAGGTACAGTATGTAATTAACAGGATGACATGTGATTCAATTAAAACTTGCCAAAAGAAAAAAAAACAAAAAGAAGTTTTGAAAAATATTTTGTAAACTTTGTTTCAGATGTAATAAAAACCATTAATGAGTGACACTACAGTACAGTAAACCAGTAATGAGTGGCACGTACAGTACATTAAATCATTAATGAGTGGCGCGTACAGTACAGTAAACCATTAATGAGTGGCACTACAGTACAGTAAACCAGGAATGAGTGGCACGTACAGTACAGTAAACCAGGAATGAGTGGCACTACAGTACAGTAAACCAGTAATGAGTGGCACGTACAGTACAGTAAACCAGGAATGAGTGGCACTACAGTACAGTAAACCAGTAATGAGTGGCACTACAGTACATTAAACCAGTAGTGAGTGGCACTACAGTACAGTAAACCATTAATGAGTGGCATTACAGTACAGTAAACCAGTAATGAGTGGCACGTACAGTACAGTAAACCAGGAATGAGTGGCACTACAGTACAGTAAACCAGGAATGAGTGGCACTACAGTACAGTAAACCAGTAATGAGTGGCACTACAGTACATTAAACCAGTAATGAGTGGCACGTGCAGTACAGTAAACCAGTAATGAGTGGCACTACAGTACAGTAAACCAGTAATGAGTGCTACGTACAGTGCAGTAAACAGAACCGATATTTTAAAAAAAGCTCATAAAAACAACAACAACAAAGGAAGGTTTCATTGGGGGGGGGGGGGGTGTGCAGATGAAGTACATAATTCATCTATTTCTGTCCCACGGCTTATTAATGGATGATGTTGCTGGCACAACGGCCAGCTTCATTTACATCAAGTCAGGAACATGTTTCCATTCACCCCTGGGTGAACTTGAGGAACACTTTCAATGAATTAACAGCAGTTGAGCTAGAAATATTTCATTGGTTCTCACCGAGGATGGAGCCCGGGACCCGCTCATCTTACGTTATTAAAGATCTTCGCAAAAGACAAAGTTATAATGAAGATCAAGAAATTGATAAATATATGCGATACTTACTTCCATCGGTTCACGTTTTACTGTATTCTCAGGTTATTCACAAAAAAAGTCAAACTATAACAATGTCTAAATAAACTATAACAATGTCTAAATAAACTATAACAATGTCTAAATAAACTATAACAATGTCTAAATAAACTATAACAATGTCTAAAAAAACTATAACATTGTTTAAATGTCTTATCTTTTGAACTTAATTTTAGTTCCTTCTTTAAAAGTTTATTTTGACATTCTTTTTCTAAGTGCACGAACTCCTATGACTCATTTTCAAAAGATCTCACAGAGTATATTGAATCTCACAGAAAGTATACGTAAATGATGTTTTAGTTTGTTCACAGTTAATCAAACTGAACTAACAATAATTATTACGTGCCAGTGATGCTACATGATGTAATGGGCACACATTGTAATTAACATTTCATATGGCCACACATTGTAATGAGCAACACATATGGCCACATAATGTAATGAGCAACAAATATGGCCATATAATATAATGAGCAACACATATGGCCATAAAATGTAATAAACAACACATATGGCCATAAAATGTAATAAACAACACATATGATCATATAATGTAATGAGCAACACATATGGCCATATAATGTAATGAGCAACACATATGGCCATATACTGTAATGAGCAACACATATGGCCATATAATGTAATGAGCAACACATATGGCCATATAATGTAATGAACAACACATATGGCCATATAATGTAATGAACAACACATATGGCCATATAATGTAATGAACAACACATATGGCCATATAATGTAATGAACAACACATATGGCCATATAATGTAATGAATAACACAGAGTAAATCCATCCATCGAGTGTTGTTAGACATAAACAAATAAAGCGAACTAAGATTTTTAACCTTTCTGACTGGACACATGACCACCACATGATCTCTTCAACTGGACACAACAGTCTGGAATACCAGACACAGCTGCAACAAGAAGGATGAGAGGAAGACTTCCGGTGATGTCTGTTTATATGTCGGTCTGTCTGTTTCCCTCAGTCAATCTGTTTCTATTTTCTAAAATTCTTTTTGTATTGTATGAATTATTCTTTTGTATATGGTGTATAACTTGTTGATTTAGAATATTAGATGTATAGTATGAACAAATAAAAATATGATTCTCAAAAATAGAACGCCAGACAAAAGAATTATTAATTAAGAGTTTTCAAAATATTCTTCGCACTTTGATACAAACTTATTTTTCGAAAAAACAAAAACAAACAGCCGAACAACTGAAGCATAACATGTTTTAAGAAACACAAGATTCGAAAATAAATTTTGGGGTGGGGAGGGGAGGGACAAACTACGGTGATTGGCACTTAACAGACTTTCACATGATACACTCCATAACTTAAAATGTATGTGTGAAACAATGATCTCTAAAAATAAATATAGATTGCATCAAAAACATGAATAAAAAGTTCACGATTTTGATTGGTGCGTACGTCTTATTGAAATAAACAATAATGCATTCTTAATTTTGACATATATTAAATACTCAAATACTTTCGTTTATTAAAAGCAATAAAAAGTTCGTACCAAGATGGCGTATGATTTCACCTTCATGTCCACCATATCCACCATCAATAAATAATCTTTAAGCCGGTGTTTCCCATTCTATTTTATCTTACAGTTACTTTGTGTGTTTTGATTTCGTAAACTATTGTTGACTAAACAAACATCAAATATAAACAGTTTTCATACCAATAAATTTAAATGAAATTAAATTCCTCTAATAGATACATAAACTATATTTAATTTTATTCCAGAAGTGTTTGTTGAGAATTTCTGCAAAAAGTCTCAACAGAATGCGATAAATATATATATATATATATATATATATATATATATATATATATATATATATATATATATATATATATATATAAATGATACCATAGATATATATATCTATAAATGATACCAAACTATACTGTCCTATGTATATTTCTACTCAATGATTTGTTTCTGCGTACCATTTATGTTTGTGCAATACATACAACTGGACGGCTGGAAGCAATGTATCGGAATCTTGTTCATGCCTTGTCCCACAGAAGTCTTTAAAAACTATCCGTATCCCCCCTCCCCGTAGCATACATTTCTTTCTATATAAATTTATCACTAGCCCGATAACGTTTTCTCCCAAACTTCAAACTATCAACATTAATTTGCAGGACATAGTAATTGAAAGTTTATCGACAATTTATTGTGGCAGCAGCAACACTCTCCAAGGACTCATCACCAACTTTTCAAACTACACGAGCGACTTTGGCAAGGAAGTAACCACGGTGAAGATGAAAGAAGGGGGGGGGGATGTTAAGATACTTGGGCTCTTTATTTATCAAGCGGAATAGCATCGGATATGTCAACTATTAACAGTCCTGACAAGATCTGCAAAAGATTGTCCGGCTTCAACACCAAACACATTCATTGGTGATCAATAACTTGTTCTCGAGGTACCGAAAGAGTTCGAGACAAGTCCCCGGGGAAGAGTCGAAACTTCATGCATATATATTATAACCAAATCCGAAGTAAATAATTTTCTAGTCTAATCAAATTGTTGACTTTCCAATAAGTCCTGACATAGCTGGGTCATTGCACACGTCATGATACTCTCAGTCCTGACATAGTTGGGTCACGTCTCACGTCATGATACTCTCAGTCCTGACATAGATAGGGTCATGTCTCACGTCATGATACTCTCAGTCCTGACATAGTTGGGTCATGTCTCACGTCATGATACTCTCAGTCCTGACATAGTTGGGTCATGTCTCACGTCATGATACTCTCAGTCCTGAGATAGTTGGGTCAGTCTCACGTCATGATACTCTCAGTCCTGACATAGTTGGGTCATGTCTCACGTCATGATACTCTCAGTCATGACATAGTTGGGTCACGTCTCACTTCATGATACTCTCAGTCCTAACATAGTTGGGTCATGTCTCACGTCATGATCTCAGTCCTGACATAGTTGGGTCATGTCTCACGTCATGATACTCTCAGTCCTGAGATAGTTGGGTCATGTCTCACTTCATGATACTCTCAGTCCTGACATAGTTGGGTCATGTCTCACGTCATGATACTCTCAGTCCTGACATAGTTGGGTCATGTCTCACGTCATGATACTCTCAGTCCTGACATAGTTGGGTCATGTCTCACGTCATGATCTCAGTCCTGACATAGTTGGGTCATGTCTCACGTCATGATACTCTCAGTCCTGAGATAGTTGGGTCATGTCTCACTTCATGATACTCTCAGTCCTGACATAGTTGGGTCATGTCTCACGTCATGATACTCTCAGTCCTGACATAGTTGGGTCATGTCTCACGTCATGATACTCTCAGTCCTGACATAGTTGGGTCATGTCTCACGTCATGATACTCTCAGTCCTGAGATAGTTGGGTCAGTCTCACGTCATGATACTCTCAGTCCTGACATAGTTGGGTCATGTCTCACGTCATGATACTCTCAGTCCTGAGATAGTTGGGTCATTGCACACGTCATGATACTTTCAGTCCTGACATAGTTGGGTCATGTCTCACGTCATGATACTCTCAGTCCTGACATAGTTGGGTCATGTCTCACGTCATGATACTCTCAGTCCTGAGATAGCTGGGTCATGTCTCACGTCATGATACTCTCAGTCCTGACATAGTTGGGTCATGTCTCACTTCATGATACTCTCTGTAACACTATCAGCATGGATGTCTGAAGGCAAAGAGGCCTTGAAGAAACACTTAATAAACAGGCAAATAAGGGGCATTAAACAATGGACTACTATATAGGACATTTTACAATGAGAACCTCTGTAAAAGTGTAGATAATTCACTATCTATATCAACACTACTGACTTCTCTTTTATTTTATCTGTCTTTCACCTACCTCCGTCATATTACTTAACTTACCTATACACAAATAAGTGTACTGCTATCTAGTTTGTATACATTGATAAGATCTATCAAGATTAAAATATACACATACGCACACACATACACACAAACGTACACACATACATACATGCACATAAACACATACACTTAAAACATACACATAAACACATACACTTAAACCATACACATAAACACATACACTTAAAACATACACATAAACACATACACTTAAACCATACACATAAACACATACACTTAAACCATACACATAAACACATACACTTAAAACATACACATAAACACATACACTTAAAACATACACATAAACACATACACTTAAAACATACACATAAACACATACACTTAAAACATACACATAAACACATACACTTAAAACATACACATAAACACATACACATAAACCATACACATAAACACATACACTTAAACCATACACATAAACACATACACTTAAAACATACACATAAACACATACACTTAAAACATACACATAAACACATACACTTAAAACATACACATAAACACATACACTTAAAACATACACATAAACACATACACGTAAACCATACACATAAACACATACACTTAAAACATACACATAAACACATACACTTAAAACATACACATAAACACATACACTTAAAACATACACATAAACACATACACTTAAAACATACACATAAACACATACACTTAAAACATACACATAAACACATACACTTAAAACATACACATAAACACATACACTTAAAACATACACATAAACACATACACTTAAAACATACACATAAACACATACACTTAAAACATACACATAAACACATACACTTAAAACATACACATAAACACATACACTTAAAACATACACATAAACACATACACTTAAAACATACACATAAACACATACACTTAAAACATACACATAAACACATACACTTAAAACATACACATAAACACATACACTTAAAACATACACATAAACACATACACTTAAAACATACACATTAACACATACACTTAAAACATACACATAAACACATACACTTAAAACATACACATAAACACGTACAACTATAATAGGAAGATGAGCCCCCTCCCCAAACCTTTCATTATTTAGGTCTCTTTTCATTCTAGTATATTTCCTGATTTTATTTACTGCAGATATTGGGCCCGTGAGAGAATATTGGGGCTCCGCAGAAAGATTAGGAAATAGTTTGCACTATTACGTTGGTGGGTAACTGTTGCGGCGTACACTCCTAAACCTATTGTTCGCCCTGCCCCAATAAGTCATTCAATGGGTTGTTTATTTAGTCTTTCAGCGAACTGTTTAGTTTATCATTTATTAAGTTGTTTATTTAGTCTTTCAGCGAACTGTTTAGTTTATCATTTATTGTTGTTTATTTAGTCTTTCAGCGAACTGTTTAGTTTATCATTTATTAAGTTGTTTATTTAGTCTTTCAGCGAACTGTTTAGTTTATCATTTATTGTTGTTTATTTAGTCTTTCAGCGAACTGTTTAGTTTATCATTTAATAAGTTGTTTATTTAGTTTTTCAGCGAACTGTTTAGTTTACCATTTAATAAGTTGTTTATTTAGTTTTTCAGCGAACTGTTTAGTTTATCATTTAATAAGTTGTCTATTTTGTCATTCAATTATTTGTTTATTTTGTCATACAACCAGTTGTTTCTTTTGGCTACATGTCAAACTAAATTCAAAACATACAAAAATGTCTTACTAAAGATGACATATTCAAATCCATTTGTCTATTACATTTATTTGTAGTAATCTGTAAGAATCGGGGACACGAAGAGAAAGATTTCATTTGAGACCCATATTATAGCTGAATGTGTTACTACAATTTATTCTAGCTTTACCACATTTAAGTGAGTCCCATATTATAGCTGAATGTGTTACAACAATTTATTCTAGCTTTACCACATTTAAGTGAGTTCCATATTATAGCTGAATGTGTTACAACAATTTATTCTAGCTTTACCACATTTAAGTGAGTCCCATATTATAGCTGAATGTGTTACAACAATTTATTCTAGCTTTACCACATTTAAGTGAGTTCCATATTATAGCTGAATGTGTTACAACAATTTATTCTAGCTTTACCACATTTAAGTGAGTTCCATATTATAGCTGAATGTGTTACAACAATTTATTCTAGCTTTACCACATTTAAGTGAGTTCCATATTATAGCTGAATGTGTTACAACGACACCAAACTAGGAATATTCAAGACAGTGAGTCGTTGTCGAACTATTCCACTTTTATCAGCTCACATCAAAAATGACAAAGCAGGATGAAGATAGAGTTTGTGTTTAGTTTTAAAAGGTCATTGGTTATGGCTGGTCTGACAACAGCTCGAAAATAAATCAATAACAAAATTTAAATAGGGATGATCAGTCTTCGTTGATCAGTGTCCCCATTGTTGTGTTGATCAATGTCCACATTGTTGTGTTGATCAGTGTCAACATTGTTGTGTCCACATTGTTGTGTTGATCAGTGTCCCCATTGTTGTGTTGATCAGTGTCCACATTGTTGTGTTGGTCAGTGTCCACATTGTTGTGTTGATCAGTGTCCACATTGTTGTGTTGATCAGTGTCCACATTGTTGTGTTGGTCAATGTCCACATTGTTGTGTTGATCAGTGTCCACATTGTTGTGTTGATCAATGTCCACATTGTTGTGTTGATCAGTGTCCACATTGTTGTGTTGATCAATGTCCACATTGTTGTGTTGATCAATGTCCACATTGTTGTGTTGATCAGTGTCCACATTGTTGTGTTGATCAGTGTCCACATTGTTGTGTTGATCAATGTCCACATTGTTGTGTTGATCAATGTCCACATTGTTGTGTTGATAAATGTCCACATTGTTGTATTGATCGATGTCCACATTGTTGTGTTGAACAGTGTCCACATTGTTGTGTTGATCAATGTCCATTTTGTTGTGTTGATCAGTGTCCACATTGTTGTGTTGATCAATGTCCACATTGTTGTGTTGATAAATGTCCACATTGTTGTATTGATCGATGTCCACATTGTTGTGTTGAACAGTGTCCACATTGTTGTGTTGATCAATGTCCACATTGTTGTGTTGATCAGTGTCCACATTGTTGTGTTGATCAATGTCCACATTGTTGTGTTGATCAATGTCCACATTGTTGTGTTGATAAATGTCCACATTGTTGTATTGATCGATGTCCACATTGTTGTGTTGAACAGTGTCCACATTGTTGTGTTGATCAATGTCCATTTTGTTGTGTTGATCAGTGTCCACATTGTTGTGTTGATCAATGTCCACATTGTTGTGTTGATAAATGTCCACATTGTTGTATTGATCGATGTCCACATTGTTGTGTTGAACAGTGTCCACATTGTTGTGTTGATCAATGTCCATTTTGTTGTGTTGATCAATGTCCACATTGTTGTGTTGATAAATGTCCACATTGTTGTATTGAGCGATGTCCACATTGTAGTGTTGATCAGTGTTCACATTGTTGTGTTGATAAATGTCCACATTGTTGTATTGATCGATATCCACATTGTTGTGTTGAACAGTGTCCACATTGTTGTGTTGATCAATGTCCACATTGTTGTATTGATCATTGTCCATTTTGTTGTGTTGCGGAAGTAAACTGTGATAAATTGAACAATGTCCTAATTGGAATGATTGTCCCACTATTCACTGTACACAATTAGTCCCTCTATGGAAAGTACTCTAATTGTCTTACCGATCAAAGTACACTAAGGATTGCTCTGAATGAGGTACTGATGTATTAAAGTTGCTCTGAATGAGGTACTGATGTATTAAAGTTGCTCTGAATGAGGTACTGATGTATTAAGGATTGCTCTGAATGAGGTACTGATGTATTAAAGTTGCTCTGAATGAGGTACTGATGTATTAAGGATTGCTCTGAATGAGGTACTGATGTATTAAGGATTGCTCTGAATGAGGTACCGATGTATTAAGGATTGCTCTGAATGAGGTACTGGTGTATTAAGGATTGCTCTGAATGAGGTACTAATGTATTAAGGATTGCTCTGAATGAGGTACTGGTGTATTAAAGATTGCTCTGAATGAGGTACTGATGTATTAAGGATTTCCCTGAATGAGGTACTGGTGTATTAAGGATTTCTCTGAATGAAACATCCCGGTAAATCCGGAGAGGTCAAGGAACGTCTTTAAGCTAAACATCTATAAGTCACATGACCATTCAGAAGATAGTAAAACAGAGGGACAGAAGTCAGACATATTTGTACTTTACGTCATCATTTTGGGTGGGTGTTAGGGGAAGGGGAGGGAATATGTTTTTGTTTTATTTTACACTAGCTGTACCCTGCAAAGCCTTTGCATGAAGATAGACTATTGTAAAGCCAGTGACAAACCTAGGGATTTAGGGGCCCTACATTTTGACATTCGATACCATGACATGTGTTTATGTACTTAGTATTTAATGTAAAAAAAAAATGGGGGCTCCTTTCAAGCTGGGGCTCGGCGGGATATTCGATTTTAGACCCCCTTCCTCACCCTAGTTTTCAATTTTTTTTTTAAGTTATGAAATAGTTAAAAATCTAATTAGTTGTTTCTTTTTCATACAACATCCTAAAGGATAAATTATTTAAAATAAAATGTTAAAGAGATCTAATTAGTTACTTTTCATTAAAACAACTAAAAGGATACATTCTGAAAAAAAAATAGAAAAAAAAATGTCCCTGAGAGGAATCGAACCTTGATAGTCAGCATAAAAAAGAGATATTATCTTGCTGATAACCATTCAGCCACCACGTCACACAATAGATGAGTGAATTTTAATGTAGTATTTGAAAAAATGTGTTCGATTATTTTTTCACTTCCACTTGACCTAGTTTTATGCCTATATACATGTAATCTTATTTTGTAATTTAAAATAAATCAAAGCATATTTATTTTAAAAAAATGAAATATCATAATAGCTGAGAACTAAAGAAATATGCAGAATTTATTTTTTATATTATATCGACTTTGAAAAAAGAACTTTTTTTTACGAAATTTGATACGAAAACGGAGATTTTCCATTTTTACTATTTTTTACGACAATTTAAGTCTGACGATTTTCAAATGCTATCTGTTGTAATAAAAAAAAACAATAATTTTAATGATATTATATGCTAATTATTAATTTTTAATACTGGAGACATTTACATTTCATAATTAAAAGCACAGAAATTATTGAAAACTAGATTTTTCAAAAACAAATATTGAATCGAGACACGGGGATGACGCCATTTTGAATTCTTGTTTTCCGCTTTCGATTTAACGCACACTGGAAATGAATAATATATATATATATACCTTTTTGATCTCCAGACCTCTAAAGCTGTGCAGTAGTTCTTAATTTTAATAAATGAACAGAACAACAAATATATGGCTTCTGTGGACCAGTAAAAAAAATAGAATTCATGTACCACGGACCACTGATTGCCAAATGTGGCTATTTCTGCTATGCGGTTCGTCGTTAAGATTTGTGCGCGCGCGCACGCACGCACGCACGCACATACACACACACACACACACTGACACACACAAGTAGTGGTCGGCGGGAATGAAACTGGGTATTTAGTGTTGGGCGGGAATGAAACTTAGGTATGTAGAGGATAATTTGACTGGCAGGATAAACAAAAATGTGTTATTATGTGGAGGTTGCGTAATAGGTTGAATATATTTTGTGGATCATCAAGTTGTACTTTGTTATGACAGGTGGTTGGATGATTCGAATCATCTAGATAAGTTTAATCATCAAGTTGGACTTCGTCATGACAGGTGATTGGATGATTGGAATCATCTGGATGAGTTCAATTATCAACTTTGCCAGTCAATGGTTGAGCCTCGACATTTAAATTTATTTTTGTGTATTAATCTGTAAGTTTTATTCGGTACAATTTATTTTCGTTTAGTTGTTATACGTTTACGGAGAAGGGAGAAGAAGTTTAGCTACTTGATATTTTTTAAAATTCGTAAATTTAAATATTGTACCATATGACGGCATAAGAGACAGTGAATGTTCATTTACAATACAAACACAACATTACATTTTACAAACATTGTTAGCTATAGATGAACGTTTAAATTTAAATAAAATAAACTAGACTGTTGCAATTTATTAACTTTCTGTGTAGCAAACAATATAATTTACATTGATTGGTACCAGTAATCAATACATCTGATACCTATAATTTACATTGATTGGTACCAGTAATCAATACATCCTATACCTATAATTTACATTCATTGGTACCAGTAATCAATACATCATATACCTATAATTTTCATTCATTGGTACCAGTCATCAATACATCCTATACCTATAATTTATATTGATTGGTATCAGTAATCAATACATCCTATACCTATAATTTACATTGCTTGGTACCAGTCATCAATACATCCTATACCTATAATTTACATGATTGGTACCAGTCATCAATATATCCTATACCTATAATTTACATTCATTGGTACCAGTCATCAATACATCCTATACCTATAATTTACATTGATTGGTACCAGTCATCAATACATCCTATACCTATAATTTACATTGATTGGTACCAGTAATCAATACATCCTATACCTATAATTTACATGATTGGTACCAGTAATCAATACATCCTATCAATGTCTGTATCTAAGTATGTCTGTATCTAAGTATGTCTGTATCTAAGTATGTCTGTATCTAAGTATGTCTGAATCTAAGTATGTCTGTATCTAAGTATGTCTGTATCTAAGTATGTCTGTATCTAAGTATGTCTGTATCTAAGTATGTCTGTATAGAAGAAATATTATTGTTGCCAGTGCCGCCGAAAGGGGGGGGGGGCAAATGCCCAGGGGCCCGGCGAGTTTTAGGGGCCCGGAATGAGCTGGCCAATCAACTTTTGAAAATATTATTATCAGCACGGGGGGGCCCGTAACGGCCCTGCCCAGGGGCCCGAAATTTCTGTCGGTGGGCCTGGTTGTTGCTAGTAATATCACAAACGAACAATTATCAAGAGACATTATCACTACCTGATGGTCCGTCGGGGGAAATGGAACAGACGACGTTGGCATAATCTGATGCGGTTGGTTGAATCGCTTTGCTTTTGTAATTGTCATCGTTGTGGTCACCATTTTGGTCATTCAGTTGGTCATCATCCGACAAATTATCCCGATCTCCTGTCGGAATGATATGAGAGAAACATGGAGTCATGCATGTATATATTATACCAAGAGATAAGAACAACTTTGTCAATGTATCCAGGGATAAACCAAAGGCTAGGAATTGAGAAACCTTAATTGGAGCACATTGAGCAAAAAAATTAGAAAACAATATAGTTATCTAGGACATATTCACAAAACAATACAAGTTATCTAGGACATATTCACAAAATAATACAAGTTATCTAGGACATATTCACAAAACAAGTTATCTAGGACATATTCACAAAACAATACAAGTTATCTAGGACATATTCACAAAACAAAATAGTTATCTAGGACATATTCACAAAACAATATAGTTATCTAGGACATATTCACAAAACAATACAAGTTATCTAGGACATATTCACAAAACAATACAAGTTATCTAGGACATATTCACAAAACAAAATAGTTATCTAGGACATATTCACCAAACGAAATAGTTATCTAGGACATATTCACAAAACAATACAAGTTATCTAGGACGTTTTCACAAAACAATACAAGTTATCTAGGACATATTCACAAAACAATACAAGTTATCTAGGACATATTCCCAAAGCAATATGTTATCTAGGACATTTGTATTGGACTTTAGAAAATGGCTGAGGAAAGAGTTTAATGAGTGTCGGGAAAAAGAATTAGTTAATGTATTCATTGATATACGATAAAAGGTCACACACATTTCTCATATTAAATATAACTTCTATACAACACTCAAAGAAAATTTATATTTATGACGTTTTCATTAAGTCTCCATTCATGACGTTTTCAAACAAAGTCTCCTCCATTCATGACGTTTTCATACAAAGTCTCCTCCATTCATGACGTTTTCATACACAGTCTCCTCCATTCATGACGTTTTCATACAAAGTCTCCTCCATTTATGACGTTTTCATACAAAGTCTCCTCCATTCATGACGTTATCATTAAGTCTCATTCATTCATGACGTTTTTATACACAGTCTCCTCCATTCAAGACGTATTCATACAAAGTCTCCACCATTAATGACGTTTTCTTACACAGTCTCCTCCATTCATGACGTTTTCATTAAGTCTCCTCCATTCATGACGTTTTCATACACAGTCTCCTCCATTTATGACGTTATCATTAAGTCTCCTCCATTCATGACGTTTTCATACAAAGTCTCCTCCATTCAAGACGTTTTCATACAAAGTCTCCTCCATTAATGACGTTTTCATACACAGTCTCCTCCATTCATGACGTTTTCATACACAGTCTCCTCCATTCAAGACGTATTCATACAAAGTCTCCTCCATTCATGACGTTTTCATACACAGTCTCCTCCATTCATGACGTTTTCATACACAGTCTCCTCCATTCAAGACGTATTCATACAAAGTCTCCTCCATTCAAGACGTTTTCATACAAAGTCTCCTCCATTAATGACGTTTTCATACACAGTCTCCTCCATTCATGACGTTTTCATACACAGTCTCCTCCATTCAAGACGTATTCATACAAAGTCTCCTCCATTCATGACGTTTTCATACACAGTCTCCTCCATTCATGACGTTTTCATACACAGTCTCCTCCATTCAAGACGTATTCATACAAAGTCTCCTCCATTAATGACGTTTTCATACAAAGTCTCCTCCATTCAAGACGTTTTCTGTACACAGCAAAGTCTCCTCCATTAATGACGTTTTCATACACAGTCTCCTCCATTCATGACGTTTTCATTAAGTCTCCTCCATTCATGACGTTTTCATACACAGTCTCCTCCATTCATGACGTTTTTTTGATCCACAGTCTCCTCCATTCAAGACGTTTTCATACAAAAGTCTCCTCCATTCAAGACGTTTTCATACAAAGTCTCTCCTTCATTCATGACGTTTTCATACACAGTCTCCTCCATTCATGACGTTTTCATTAAGTCTCCTCCATTCCATGACGTTTTCATACACAGTCTCCTCCATTCATGACGTTTTCATTAAGTCTCCTCCATTCATGACGTTTTCATACACAGTCTCCTCCATTCAAGAAGTTTTCATACGCAGTCTCCGCCATTCATGACGTTATCATTAAGTCTCCTCCATTCATGACGTTTTCATACAAAGTCTCCTCCATTCAAGACGTTTTCATACAAAGTCTCCTCCATTAATGACGTTTTCATACACAGTCTCCTCCATTCATGACGTTTTCATACACAGTCTCCTCCATTCAAGACGTATTCATACAAAGTCTCCTCCATTAATGACGTTTTCATACAAAGTCTCCTCCATTCAAGACGTTTTCATACAAAGTCTCCTCCATTAATGACGTTTTCATACACAGTCTCCTCCATTCATGACGTTTTCATTAAGTCTCCTCCATTCATGACGTTTTCATACACAGTCTCCTCCATTCATGACGTTTTCATACACAGTCTCCTCCATTCAAGACGTTTTCATACAAAGTCTCCTCCATTCAAGACGTTTTCATACAAAGTCTCCTTCATTCATGACGTTTTCATACACAGTCTCCTCCATTCATGACGTTTTCATTAAGTCTCCTCCATTCATGACGTTTTCATACACAGTCTCCTCCATTCATGACGTTTTCATACGCAGTCTCCTCCATTCACGACGTTTTCATACACAGCAGTGGCGTGGCGAGCTTAACTCACGTCCGGAGCATAATATCTTTTTAATATCTTTTTAGCGTCCTCCATTCGAAAACCATATAATATAATATGTAAAATTTACCATTTGGTGAGTAGCGCCCGGGACATACGACCCCCTTGCCCCCTTACTACGCCACTGATAAACAGTCTCATCCACGTGTGAATATATATAAGTCGCGATATATGAAGGTATTCGATAGGAAAAGCCGAAATGAATGCAAACTGGACGTTCGAGGATGAAGGGGGCAACTTAGTGGTGCCCCCTGCGGTAGGGTCAAATAGGTCAAATAGGTCTTTGTTGTCAAACTTAGCTAAATAACTCAGCGGTGCTTTTCACTAGGAATTACATGTTAAAATTTATTTATCAATTTATTATACGAGGGTGAAATGAAAAGTAACTATACTGGTACAGACAGACACTTGACTAAATGTAACTATTCTAGCACAGAAACAAACTGGAACTATATGTAACTATACGGGTACAGACACACACTGGAACTAAATGTAACTATACTAGCACAGACACACACTGGACCTAAATGTAACTATACTAGCACAGACACACACTGGAACTATATGTAACTATACGGGTACAGACACACACTGGAACTAAATGTAACTATACTAGCACAGACACACACTGGACCTAAATGCATAACTATACTAGCTTACAGACACACACTGGAACTAAATGTAACTATACTAGCACAGACACACACTGGAACTAAATGTAACTATACTAGCACAGACACACACTGGAACTAAATGTAACTATACTAGCACAGACACACACTGGAGCTTAATGTAACTATACTGGCACAGACAGCCACAGGGACTAAATGTAAATATACTGTCACATAGACAGACTAACCAAACTGTGAAGGGAAATAATCAGAAGTATTTATTACTTTCAATTGCGTCCCTTATTGCAAATAGTACTTACCCATTTTAATTTGTTACTTTTTAATTTAACGTGAAGATATGTGATGCTGAACCTGAAATATATGAATAGATAACAGATTCAACTAATTGTGTAACAGATTCAACTAATTGTGTAACAGATTCAACTAATTGTGTAACAGATTCAACTGATTGTGTAACAGATTCAACTGATTGTGTAACAGATTCAACTAATTGTGTAACAGATTCAACTAATTGTGTAAAATATTTTGAGACATCTCTAGCTGGGGTGTGATTTCATAATAAAAAAATAACGTCATAAATTAATAATAAAAAACTAAATAATTTCCCCTTCACAAAGTGTAGACTAGATGGAAACAAGCAGTGTTGGTCATTGTTATTACTGAGACACTTTCATCTGGTGTCACTGTTCATCTGGTGTCACTGTTCATTGGTGTCACCGTTCATTGGTGTCACTGTTCATTGGTTACATTGTTCATTGGTCACACTGTTCATTGGTGTCACTGTTCATTGGTCACACTGTTCATTGCTTACTTTGATACCTGACTGATATTTTAATGCTTTAAAACATTCACACTTTCAAACGATTCTCCACCAATGTTTCACAAACTTCTGACATCACTGTAACCACTACCTTATTTTTGAAATACTAAGAACACCTTGTTGTTAAAAACATTAAATACAAATTCAAAATAATGTTTAAACTAGAATACCAGTTTAGTTCCTTTTATTAAATTAGACAAAATAAATATAAAAGAAAGATAAAATGTATCCATGATAAATAATTCTAAACAAAGTGTAATTGTAAATAACATTCATTGTAATCAATGAGAAGGATGAAATGGTTTACTTCGAGAATATTTGAGATTTCAGATCATCATATTTTGGTTCTCTGGTGATTAATTTCAATCTTACATGCATTTAAAACTATTTACACTTGTTAAATTTTCAAAGAGAAAGATGTCAGAGTAAACTCCTTATGATTTCAAGAATCCATCTGAAGCTAATTCCAATAATTGCTCTACCTTATGAATTTCTTTATCTTTTTCGTATCTAACAAATTCCACGAGATTTACCGAATTCGTAATTTGAGTTGGTTTTGAGTGACTCGTAAGAAGAATAATGAATTTGTGAAATATAAACAAAATAACATCAGTTTTACATTATTAAACTAATGGACTATTCCTAAATGTTAACATAATTAAACTAATGGACTATTCCTAAATGTTAACATAATTAAACTAATGGACTATTCCTAAATGTAAACATTATTAAACTAATGGACTATTCCTAAATGTTAACATTTTTAAACTAACGGACTATTCCTAAATGTTAACATAATTAAACTAATGGACTATTCCTAAATGTAAACATTATTAAACTAATGGACTATTTCTAAATGTTAACATTATTAAACTAATGGACTATTCCTCAATGTTAACATAATTAAACTAATGGACTATTCCTAAATGTTAACATTATTAAACTAATGGACTATTCCTAAATGTTAACATAATTAAACTAATGGACTATTCCTAAATGTTAACATAATTAAACTAATGGACTATTCCTAAATGTAAACATTATTAAACTAATGGACTATTCCTAAATGTTAAACATTGTTAAACTAATGGACTATTCCTAAATGTTAACATTATTAGACTAATGGATTATTTCTAAATGAGCTATAAGCCTAATATTAATCAACTGAGAAATTACGGTTACAATATCGCCTTGTACATCTTTCAGATATTTATAATAGTCATTTTTATTAATCCGTAACCAATGTTTGCTGCAGATTAAAGCAAGGATTTAGCGAGTAACCCCATTAAAATCTTTGCATTCCCCCGGGGTACACTATGGGATAAACTGTGGAATACACTTTTAGTTACACTTTGGGATAAACTGTGGAATACACTTTTAGTTACACTTTGGGATAAACTGTGGAATACACTTTTAGTTACACTTTGGGATAAACTGTGGAATGCACTTTTAGTTACATTTTGGGATAAACTGTGGAATACACTTTTAGGTACACTTTGGGATAAACTGTGGAATACACTTTTAGTTACACTTTGGGATAAACTGTGAAATACACTTTTAGTTACACTTTGGGATATACTGTCTTACACTAAGGAAACCAATATTATCGTTAGCATTTCTAGATCATATCAAGTTTCAAATTTCTTCTAATTAATTTAAAATCTATTTTCAAATGAAATTTAACAAGTATTTCCCGTGCCTTATGTTTAATTCAATATGTATAATAACACTGTGACATCGAACACAAAAGAAATATAGTTGCCAATACAAGGAAGTCATTTACTGACAGCGAGTGGTTGAGAGCAAAAGAATGTTCTTAACAAAACAAAACAAATACATTGAAGAATACAAACTCCCACCTTGATTGCTTCAGGTGCTGGTAAACTATTTGTACGTGCTACTTATAGCCCGCGTACATAACATTCTCTACTTGTAGCACTCATACATTACATTCTCCTCTTGTAACCCACATACATTACGTTCTCCACTTGCAGCACGCATATATCATGTTCTCCACTTGTAACCCACATACATTACGTTCTCCACTTGTAGCACGCATAAATCACGTTTTCCATTTGTAGCCTACATACATTACGTTCTCCACTTGTAGCACGCATATATCACGTTCTCCACTTGTAGCCCACATACATTACGTTCTCCACTTGTAGCACGCATATATCACGTTCTCCACTGAGAGAGCTAATATAGACAGCATGATAAGCAACGTCAGTTTGTCAGAGTAGGCGTGTGACGCAAAATGAAGCACCAGAGGCAGAGAGTGAAGCACCAGAGGCAGAGAGTGAAGCACCAGAGGCAGAGAGTGAAGCACCAGAAGCAGAGAGTGAAGCACCAGAGGCAGAGAGTGAAACACCAGAGGCAGAGAGTGAAGCACCAGAAGCAGCAAGTGAAGCACCAGAAGCAGCAAGTGAAGCACCACAGGCAGAGAGTGAAACACCAGAGGCAGAGAGTGAGGCACCAGAAGCAGCAAGTGAAGCAGCAGAGGCAGAGAGTGAAGCACCAGAAGCAGCAAGTGAAGCACCAGAGGCAGAGAGTGAGGAAGCATCAGAGTCAGAGAGTGAAGCACCAGAGGCAGAGAGTGAAGCACCAGAAGCAGCAAGTGAAGCACCTGAGGCAGAGAGTGAAGCAACAGAGGCAGCAAGTGAAGCACCAGAAGCAGCAAGTGAAGCACCAGAGGCAGAGAGTGAAACAACAGAGGCAGAGAGTGAAGCACCAGAAGCAGCAAGTGAAGCATGAGAGGTAGCACATGAGGCACCAGAAGCAGCAAGTGAAGAACCAAGAAGCACCCGAAAAAAAAAACAAATTCAAAAGACTATTTATCTAGTAAAAACATCTTGAGATATCTTTCTGTAAGTTTTTTCTGTGGATCTCAATAACAAGAGCGAAACATGAAATAAAATGCTAATTATTAATTTAAAACATGGTTATAAAGTAGAAGGCCCGGGGATGGCTTGGGGTGAGTGAAAGTCCTCATCGTTAACTGTTATAATTCAAGGAATTTACATCTTTCATATTATTGCGTTATATAATACGTGAGATGCCTTTTATGTCAGTAAAATCAATTTTCTGCAACCAATGATTTTTTCTTAAAAGTGTTATATTCCCATTGAAAACTAAGCATCCTAAGCAGATCTGTGACCTATATGACTAAGTGATTACGTCATAACGCCATCTATCATCTAGGACCTGGTACTATCAGTTGGTTTCAGACGCTGATGTCATGATTTTAAAGTTTTGAAGTAATTAGTAGAACAAATATCGAGTTATTGATATCGAAATAAAACAATACTTAGGGGACACAACTTATAAGTTGCCGTCCTTTATATGTCAGAGGTTATAAAAATATCTTGACATTTAGAAAAAAAAAAGTGACATTGGGAAACCCCGATGGTATAAAACTTGTGAGGGGGAGTCCCCGATGGTATAAGCCCAGTATAAGGGAGTGATTATGTCTTGCTGTATATGTCAGTCGAATACAGAAATAAATAAACATGTACATACATATAAACAATTATATGATAAACAGAATAAGGGAAAAATAGATAGACAGATAGATAGATAGATAGATAGATAGATAGATAGATAGATAGATAGATAGATAGATAGATAGATAGATAGATAGATAGATAGATAGATAGATAGATAGATAGATAGATAGATAGATAGATAGATAGATAGATAGATAGATAGATAGATAGATAGATAGATAGATAGATAGATAGATAGATAGATAGATAGATAGATAGATAGATAGATAGATGAGATAGATAGATAGATAGATAGATAGATAGATAGATAGATAGATAGATAGATAGATAGATAGATAGATAGATAGATAGATAGATAGATAGATAGATAGATAGATATAGATAGATAGATAGATAGATAGATAGATAGATAGATAGATAGATAGATAGATAGATAGATAGATAGATAGATAGATAGATAGATAGATAGATAGATAGATAGATAGATAGATAGATAGATAGATAGATAGATAGATAGATAGATAGATAGATAGATAGATAGATAGATAGATAGATAGATAGATAGATAGATAGATAGATAGATAGATAGATAGATAGATAGATAGATAGATAGATAGATAGATAGATAGATAGATAGATAGATAGATAGATAGATAGATAGATAGATAGATAGATAGATAGATAGATAGATAGATAGATAGATAGATAGATAGATAGATAGATAGATAGATAGATAGATAGATAGATAGATAGATAGATAGATAGATAGATAGATAGATAGATAGATAGATAGATAGATAGATAGATAGATAGATAGATAGATAGATAGATAGATAGATAGATAGATAGATAGATAGATAGATAGATAGATAGATAGATAGATAGATAGATAGATAGATAGATAGATAGATAGATAGATAGATAGATAGATAGATAGATAGATAGATAGATAGATAGATAGATAGATAGATAGATAGATAGATAGATAGATAGATAGATAGATAGATAGATAGATAGATAGATAGATAGATAGATAGATAGATAGATAGATAGATAGATAGATAGATAGATAGATAGATAGATAGATAGATAGATAGATAGATAGATAGATAGATAGATAGATAGATAGATAGAGAGGGAAACAGAGAACCCGTCTTTGTTTCGGTGTTATATGTTGGGTTGGGGCTTAGTCTTTTTTATTTATCCTTTTAGAACAGCTCTTGTTTACAATCCTTGCCCCAACACACACAGACACACACACACACACACATTCACACACAGACACACAATAGAGAGAGAGAGTGAGGGAGAGAGAGAGAGCGTGGGAGAGAGAGGGGAGAGAAAGGGGAGAGAGAGAGAGATATTAAGAAAATCATTGCATATCGTGTTGTCAGTGTTGTAAAGTAAATCAATGTGTCCCCTAGTTCAATGACAAGATATGATTCAATACTTACATGAATCCATCAGTGTATCTTTACATTACAACACATTGTGACACACACACAGAATGTAAACACACACATTGATAGCACACTACACGTACACCGTCACGCATCACGAGGTATTAGCGGACGGATGTTAGTGTGACACACATTGTGTGAAGAATGTGTACTGTGCTCTCAATAATTTCTTTTCCCGGATTTAGACCGGGGTCAATAATTGGTATACTGCTATGAAATAGTATTATAATTACCTCACTCTCAGCGATTTGACTTTGTGTTTCCTCAGGGTATAACTATATATATATATATATATATATATATATATATATATATATATATATATATATATATATATATATATATATATATATATACGCCAAACATATATACCACCAATATCTTTTAAATAATACAATTATCTTTCTATACATCGCACAATAATTATTGATTATGTTCTCTCCACTCAATAGCATATACCACACACTACTTTACGCTAATTATAACATCAACTAACTCTGAAGTGAATACATTCATTTTTATTCTAAATACTTGAGCTTTACATCACTTTCAAATTCAGAAAACATATTTGCCTTGAAAAAAGAACATAGAACAAATGTTTTCATTATATTTAATGAGGCAAAGATAAACTTTTATATTTAATAAGTGATGATAAACTTTATATTTAATAAGTAATGGTAAACTTTATATTTAATAAGCGATGGTAAACTTTATATTTAATAAGTGATGGTAAACTTTATATTTAATAAGTGATGGTAAACTTTATATTTAATAAGTGATGGTAAACTTTATATTTAATAAGTGATGGCAAACTTTATATTTAATAAGAGTTGATATAAAGCTTATTTATATCTGTTTACAAATCGCACAGTAGTAATCAGTCGAAACAGAAGTTGGTGTATTTATGCCAAATTTGGACATGGAATTTAGGACTACCAAATAACAGTAAAATATGATTGGTGCAAACCCTAGTTATATACAGTTCTATTGATAACAGGCTTGCGGAGCCGGAGTCGAGGAGCAGTGGAGCCGCACTTTTTGCTGGAGCCAGAACTGAAAAAATCTGGCGGCTCCACGGCTTCCAAATGTTTTTTTTTTTTAAAGCAGAATTTTTTTTTTTTAGCTTTAAAATTCCAAATTTGTTTGATTGTTTGCCTCCTACAATTTGAAATGTTGTCATGTTTTACGAACGCCACAACAGTAACAGCATTTAAATGATAGCGTGCACGCACATCACCACAAGAAATCTTTAATGGGGAATCGTTTTGTGTTCGTTTTAAATCTTGTTTACCCTCGGAAATTTTTTTAATGGCATGTTATTTTGTTATATATAAAGTTAAAATAGTTTTATTTCATAGAATAATTGTATCAATCATTTAAAAATAAATTTTTACTACGACGACAAATAGAACGCGTCATTTTGTATATTATTTGACCGCGAATTTGTAATAGACTAAAAACAAAATGGTCGCTTTCTGTATTTAACAATTTTATTATAAACAGAATAGCTGAAATAGACTAGATACATTTATAAGGCTGTGGGTCCGAATAACAATCAGACTTTATTGGTCCGAATAAAAATCGGAGATTATTGGTTCCCGGGTCCGAATAGTCACTTCGAATTTATAAATAATAAATATAAATACTGAAGTCTTTAAAATATTTAAAATAATGTATCATTTTACTATTTGCTAATTTGATCATTGAAATAACTTTTTATTACTTATGAAAATAGCGACTAGTGAAACCTCGGTCGAAAATATTGATATGATTCTGGATGGACTGAAATGGTTTGTTTTTAGTAAAACCGACAATGCGTATATTTTTCAAGTTTCTGACTATGGGGGTGAACGCGGCAAAATTTGCATAACTTTTTATCAGCCGCATGTTTGCGTGGCGCAATTACAAAAAATAGGGAGCCGGAGCAGTCAAATATGTGGGAGCCGGTGCCGGAGCCGGAAAAAAATATGGCGGCTCCGCAAGCCTGATTGATACAGCGAAACCAAGTCTCACTTCAATGTACTCTCATTACGTAACTCAATGTACTCTCATTACGTAACTCAATGTTCTCTTATTACATAGCTCAATGTACTCTCATTACATAGCTCAATGTACTCTCATTACATAGCTCAATGTACTCTCATTACGTAGCTTAATGTACTTCTCATTACGAAACTCAATGGACTCACGCTGAACTGTGCATATTGTAGCAACAGATGGTAAGTCGACAACAGCTGATGTGGGACAGCACAGCCACACATATTGAATCTGTGTATCTGGGTCAACGAGCTGAATAATTAGGGAGGGGGAAATACATGGGGGAAATTAACACTTTAGGTTATGACGAAAATCTTATAACAAATTTCCATATTTTGTTTGTCACAGTAGACAACATTTGTTATCACTGACGGCAGTTTGTTACATTAGTCACCAGTGAATGATGGCACTGATTCACTCTAGTCGCCTAATGTCACATTTTAAATTCACTAATGACAGTCTGTCACATTAGTCACTGGATGCCATTGTATAGGAGATATAGATTGCATTGTATGTGGTGTCTGGATTAACACTATATAGGAGTCACAGTCTGTTGGGTTGTCATAGTTCTGTCCTAGTCTGTTGGGCGTCATAGTTCTGTCCTAGTCTGGTGGGCCGTCATAGTTCTGTCCTAGTCTGGTGGGCCGTCATAGTTCTGTCTTAGTCTGGTTGGCCGGCATAGTTCTGTTCTAGTATGGTGGGCCGTCATTTGATATGTATTAGCGCACTGTGAAGAAAGGTCATATATTAAAGAAATCTGTAATGCTCTTATATGTATTTAGAAGCTTAAATTTTATCATTATGCAACTAGTTTGATTTTCTTTCTTACTTGGCTGGACATCATGTAAGATTGGGCTCTATATGAACTAATTCTGACATCATGTAAGATTGGGCTCTATATGAACTAATTCTGACATCATGTAAGATTGGGCTCCATACGAACTAATTCTGACATCATGTAAGATTGGGCTCTATATGAACTAATTCTGACATCATGTAAGATTGGGCTCCATACGAACTAATTCTGATATCATGTAAGATTGGGCTCCATACGAACTAATTCTGACATCATGTAAGATTGGGCTCTATATGAACTAATTGTGACATCATGTAAGATTGGGCTCTATATGAACTAATTCTGACATCATGTAAGATTGGGCTCCATACGAACTAATCATGTTATATTTTTTTGCATCCACCAAATTAGATTCATCTTCATTTTCAAAGCTTTTCGACTATTAAAAGAGATTTCTAAAAGATTCAATGGAAATACAAATTTCGATTTGTTTCGTTAACTTTTACTCACAATGTTTATCCAGGGTACAATATTATGTTACAATACAACAAAACAAACATCAATTTATCATCTTAAACTACACAAAAAACAAAGGTATACAATTCATTACACACTTTAGCTTTTATATCGTACTGTTGCATTCTTCCTCATTATCCTAAAGCTCCAAACATTTAGGGCTCTGTCCTTATGTAACTTGTTCATTTGGCTACATATTGACTCCACTAAAACCGCTGCAATCGGGGAGGGGGGGGGAGGGGGTATGTCAGATTTTTTTTTAAACAGACCCTAAATGCCAATCAATATTTGTTTTACATTAATATTTTTTTTGTTTATTTATAAAATATGACATTGTTGTTAGAGAGTTTGTTCAGCTGTGCAGCTAACATTGATGTGTTGTTAGAGAGTTTGTTCAGCTGTGCAGCTAACATTGATGTGTTGCTAGAGAGTTTGTTCAGCAGTGCAGCTAACATTGATGTGTTGTTAGAGAGTTTGTTCAGCTGTGCAGCTAACATTGATGTGTTGTTAGAGAGTTTGTTCAGCTGTGCAGCTAACATTGATGTGTTGTTAGAGAGTTTGTTCAGCTGTGCAGCTAACATTGATGTGTTGTTAGAGAGTTTGTTCAGCTGTGCAGCTAACATTGATGTCATTTTGTATAATGGGGGTAAACGGGTGTGCCGGGAAATCACAAGTTGTGTTTTAACTTATTTTGTTAGATAAACGTACACTGTCTGAGTCCTTACAGTACACTATATGAGGCCTTACAGTAAGCTATATTAGTCCATATTGTACACTGAGTCCTTACAGTACACTATATGAGGCCTTACAGTAAGCTATATTAGTCCATATTGTACACAGAGTCCTTACAGTACACTATATGAGGCCTTACAGTAAGCTATATTAGTCCATATTGTACACTGAGTCCTTACAGTACACTATATGAGGCCTTACAGTAAGCTATATTAGTCCATATTGTACACTGAGTCCTTACAGTACACTATATGAGGCCTTACAGTAAGCTATATTAGTCCATATTGTACACAGAGTCCTTACAGTACACTATATGAGGCCTTACAGTAAGCTATATTAGTCCATATTGTACACTGAGTCCTTACAGTACACTATATGAGGCCTTACAGTAAGCTATATTAGTCCATATTGTACACTGAGTCCTTACAGTACACTATATATGAGGCCTTACAGTAAGCTATATTAGTCCATATTGTACACTGAGTCCTTACAGTACACTATATGAGGCCTTACAGTAAGCTATATTAGTCCATATTGTACACAGAGTCCTTACAGTACACTATATGAGGCCTTACAGTAAGCTATATTAGTCCATATTGTACACAGAGTCCTTACAGTACACTATATGAGGCCTTACAGTAAGCTATATTAGTCCATATTGTACACAGAGTCCTTACAGTACACTATATGAGGCCTTACAGTAAGCTATATTAGTCCATATTGTACACTGAGTCCTTACAGTACACTATATGAGGCCTTACAGTAAGCTATATTAGGCCATATTGTACACTGAGTACTTACAGTACACTATATGAGGCCTTACAGTAAGCTATATTAGGCCATATTGTACACTGAGTCCTTACAGTACACTATATGAGGCCTTACAGTAAGCTATATTAGTCCATATTGTACACAGAGTCCTTACAGTACACTATGTGAGGCCTTACAGTAAGCTATATTAGTCCATATTGTACACTGAGTCCTTACAGTACACTATATGAGGCCTTACAGTAAGCTATATTAGTCCATATTGTACACTGAGTCCTTACAGTACACTATCTGAGGTCTTACAGTAAGCTATATTAGTCCATATTGTACACTGAGTCCTTACAGTACACTATACGAGGCCTTACAGTAAGCTATATTAGTCCATATTGTACACTGAGTCCTTACAGTACACTATATGAGGCCTTACAGTAAGCTATATTAGTCCATATTGTACACTGAGTCCTTACAGTACACTATATGAGGCCTTACAGTAAGCTATATTAGTCCATATTGTACACTGAGTCCTTACAGTACACTATATGAGGCCTTACAGTAAGCTATATTAGTCCATATTGTACACTGAGTCCTTACAGTACACTGTATACGTCCTTATGGTACACCATATGAGTCCTTACAGTAAGCTATATTAGTCCATATTGTACACTGAGTCCTTACAGTACACTATATGAGGCCTTACAGTAAGCTATATTAGTCCATATTGTACACTGAGTCCTTACAGTACACTATACGAGGCCTTACAGTAAGCTATATTAGTCCATATTGTACACTGAGTCCTTACAGTACACTATATGAGGCCTTACAGTAAGCTATATTAGTCCATATTGTACACTGAGTCCTTACAGTACACTATATGAGGCCTTACAGTAAGCTATATTAGTCCATATTGTACACTGAGTCCTTACAGTACACTATATGAGGCCTTACAGTAAGCTATATTAGTCCATATTGTACACTGAGTCCTTACAGTACACTGTATACGTCCTTATGGTACACCATATGAGTCCTTACAGTAAGCTATATTAGTCCATATTGTACACTGAGTCCTTACAGTACACTATATGAGGCCTTACAGTAAGCTATATTAGTCCATATTGTACACTGAGTCCTTACAGTACACTGTATACGTCCTTATGGTACACCATATGAGTCCTTACAGTACATTATATCATCATTTCAAATACACTTAGAGATATGACCATTCGAAATACATTTAGTGATATCAACATTTCAAATACACTTAGTGATATCACCATTCCAAATACATTTAGTGATATTATCATTTGTGAATCCCGTAATCATTTTTTTAACTGGTTTACATCAGATTACTTAAAAGAATAGAACTGTGATATAAATGTGTATCATATACAATCTACCTACTCATATATATATATATATATATTTATGTTTATATACACATCAATGTATACATTTCACACACGCTATTACGTCAGTGCTTGCCATATAATTCATATCGTCAGTTCCCTCTTAACCTGACTTGACTTAATTGATTGAAAACTTTTTGAGACCACTCTCAAGCGTACTCTATTTTAACAAAGTTCCCTTAGCCCTGACGGGCCATCGGGGCAGATGAAGTGTAGAATTCATCTGTTTCTATAACCTCGGCATATGAAGGGATTGTGTGGTTAGCACAACACCCAGCCGCCTTTACTTCCCCATCTTATGTCAGGTACTCATTTAAAGCTGGGTGGACTTGTGGGACGACTTTGAAACAAATTTCACCTGGAAAAATTTCCATGGTCCTCACCGAGGATCGAACTCTCTGGTCGGCAGTCTGGTATCTACACCACTCGACCACCCGTCCCACCGCACTCTTTTTTGGGAGGCATTTTTAAATCCCCACCATGTCTGTTTGCAACTTTTCATCCCCTGCTCACAAGACCTTCTCCAGGTGGGCGGCCAACCTTTCTCTGGCCTTGGGGGCGGGGGGGGGGGGTCCACCGCAGACATTTTCCATTTTTCTGATGTCTTTTGGAGGCTTCGTTAATTATGGCAGATCCACGCTTGTTGATCAATGAGATCTTGGTTTGCTAGCTGTCATGTTCATCATATAACTCATATTGTCTGCCCCATCATAAAACTATAATTGTCTGCTCCATCATATAACTCATATTGTCTGCCCCATCATATAACTCATATTGTCTGCCCCATCATATAACTCTAATTGTCTGCTCCATCATATAACTCATATTGTCTGCCCCATCATATAACTCATATTGTCTGCCCCATCATATAACTCTAATTGTCTGCTCCATCATATAACTCATATTGTCTGCTCCATCATATAACTCATATTGTCTACTCCATCATATAACTCATATTGTCTGCTCCATCATATATATTGTCTGCTCCATCATATAACTCATATTGTCTGCTCCATCATATAACTCATATTGTCTGCTCCATCATATAACTCATATTGTCTACTCCATCATATAACTCATATTGTCTGCTCCATCATATATATTGTCTGCTCCATCATATAACTCATATAATTCTGAGTTCTTCTCAATTCTCCATTCATTGTTGTCTCTCTCTCTCTTTGAACTCTCTCAGATTTATCTGCGGGCTGAGACTTAGTCTCTTAGAGCCCGTGAGATCAGACCTGCTGTGTCTCTCAACATCTGGAGACTGCCATAGAGCCCGATGGCCAGCAGGCTTCCGGACTGGTCCACCCTGTGGTCCGCCAGTCCCGAGCACTCGAATAGCAAATGATCTACGGTTTCCTCCACTTCCCTGCAGTGTCTGCAAAGGGTGTCGACATTGGGCCTCAACCTCCCAAAGTACGCGCCAATAGGACAGTGCCCAGTTCGGAACTGGGCAATTAGCGCCTGCTCGACACGCCTGAGCTTCCACCACGGGTCAGTTTTGGACGGCCGCTCCAGAAACTTTCGGATGTTAACTCCGTTCACCCCATGAGCCCAGCCCGAGAACCACTTCGATTGTCCAAAGAGGCAGATCATGGAACGTGCTGCCTCGAATGAGCTCTTTCTTGCACTCACGGGCAGCACTTGGGAATCTGTCGACTGGACAATACCGTCTGCCCTTTCATTTCCGGGCACGTCCACATGCCCGGGAACCCATTGAAGGGTCACATACACGTGATGTTGGGACACAAGACCCTGTATTGCCACCAACATGGCTTCCAGCAGAAGCGGCCATTCTCCTGTCCCTTTTACAGCTTGGAAAACAGAGAGCGCGTCAGTGAGAATGACAATGTCCAGAGCAGGCAAAGTACCCCCACCGATTAGCTCCCCTATGTGGTCCACTGCCTCAGTAATGGCTGTCATCTCTGCCTCGTAAGCACAGAGCGACCCACATAGGCCAACATGGTCTTTCACAAAGCCAGTTTGTGGGAGAGTGATGTGGACCCCAAACGAGGCGCTTGTCCGGCCGTCTCTACTGGATACAGAGGCATCAATATAGGCCAGTATAGCGTTCCCCGAATAGTTTCCAATCATCTCCATAGCCACATCCGTGATGGTTCGGCGATCCTTTGCGTTCCCAGCATTGGTTTCGACCAGGGTCGTGCGTACCTCAGGCATGTAGAGAGCCTCGCCAGGCGGGAGCCTTGAGACAGTCTCTAGCATTAGGCGGTCGGTCGGCAGCTTGATCTCGGAGGCAAGTCTTACTGCGTGGTGCATAAAAGACTGCATCGAGAGCCGCTTTCTTTCCACCCAGCCATCGACCATCTCCCTTAGGACAGAGGTCTCCTCCTGCCGCTTAAACCGCTCATACGCGGTTATAACGGCCTGCTCTCTACGGATACCCAGAGGTGGCACATTTGCCATGATTTCCACCGCTGCTGTGGGTGCCGTTCGAAAAGTGCCTGTGATCAGCCGGAGAGCCTGGTTCTGTACAACATCTAGGGCCTCTAAAGAGGACTTAGACCCATAGACCTGCACAACCTGGCTATAATCAATCTGAGACCTCACTGCACCCATGTACAGTGATCTCAGGACATCTGCTCGAGCCCCCCATGACGTGCTCGCCAACTTCTTGACAATATTCAGTCTGTCAGAGGCGCAGCGGGCAACCTCCGACAGACCCTGTTCGAGGGTCCGTTTCCTCGACACGCTGCTCCCAACGCGTGTCGTGATAGTACGATTACTGAGGAAACTGCGTAACCAAATGTACATCTCAGCGGTGACACCCAACCGCTGTAGCTTCAACAATAGTCCTGGTCGCCAGACTCGATCGTAAGCCTGCTTGAGATCTAGGAAAACTACCGCCGTTGACTCAGCTTTCTGAAAGCCGTCGGCTATTTCTTGGACGAGGAGCGTGACCATGTCCATCGCACTCTTACCCCGCCGAAAGCCTCCTTGCTTTGGGGTAATGAGCCCTTTTTCCTCTAAGAACCACATCAACCTTCGGTTGACCATGCGTTCAGCTACTTTCCCAACACATGAAGTGAGGGAAATAGGACGGTAGCTTTCAGCTTGGTCAGTCTTTTTCCCTTTTTTAAGTACCGGCACTATGACAGCCTCCCTCCACCTCTGAGGGAGTTCTCCTGTCAACCACGTGCGGTTGACAAACTGGAGAAGCTTTGCTTGTCCCGCTGCCCCGAGGTGTGTGATCATCTCATTACTGATCAAGTCACTACCTGGGGCCTTTCTCATGCGACACTTCCTGACTGCGTATGCCAATTCATTGACAGAGAATGGGGCTCTGAACGTGTCTCGATTTTCCGTGCCAAACTCAGCCTTCTCTTTGACCCGTCGGACTTTATCCAGTGCCTTGGACAATGTACTCTTCTTACTCGACTTACTGACCTCTGCAAAGTGTTTGTTAAGCACTTCGGCCTTTTTGCTATCGCTAGCCGTCAGGCCTGAGTCCGTTTGCAACGGGGCGCCAGTTCTGATCGTCCCAGCCTGGGTCAAGTCTTTCAGCAATTTCCATGTCTTTTGGCTTTCCCTTAGATCCAACTTCTCGCAAGTGTCAGTCCATTTCTGCTTTTTGGCCTCAGCAGACGCCCTTTTTACTTGCTCAGTTAGTTTATTGTACTCACGGCGCGCCTCAGCCGTTTTCAATCGACAAGCTTTCTTTCGAGCGGCTTGTCTTTGCCGAACTAACCTTGCAAGGGCTGTAGTCCAAAATGGTCTGAACTTACGTTTCGGTAGGCTCTTTGGGATCGTCCTACGTGCGGCACCTAAGATCGCTTCAGTGATCTCCTTGTAAGCAACGTCGACTGTTCCACACTCGGTATTTACCCTCTCCAAGGCAGCGTCAGCTGCTGCCTTGAAGGCGTCCCAATTTGCTTTTGAATAGACCCAGCACCTGTGCTTAGCTCCTGGGTTTCTCTCGGGTGGAGGAATATCCACTGAGACGAGAACGGGTTTATGATCACTACCGATGCAATCTAGCACGCGGAAAGAGGTGTTACAGGCCAGGTCAGCCGAGACGAGTGTCTCATAGCCCCATGCCGGAGACATGGCGTTGAAATTACCACATACGAAGGTGCCAAGCAGAGTATCCTCAGCTGTTATTAGACTGAGCTCCGTCTTGGGGGGATTGTACACGTTAACACAATGGTACTTCCTCCCATCCTTATAAACATCCACCGCAAGCGTATCCGTTTTCCCGCGTGAGCCGTGGGCGCTGCTCGGCTGAGCATTTAGCGTATTTCTGACCAGGGTCACCAATCCCCTGCAGTTCTTACACCCACAACGGAAGCACGAATAGCCAGTGATGTGGACCGTCCTAAGTCCAAGGATGCACTCTTGTAACATTGCAACATCCACGTCATTCTCGTTCAAAAGCTTTGCGACTTCTAGGCTCTTGGGGATGAGACCCCGGACATTCAGGTGGACAATCCTGAATTGAGCCTTACCAGAGCGTTTCCCAAGTCTTCGCTTGTCAGTTGTGGTGCCGGCCACCTCAGGCGGGGAGCTTTCGGCTACACCCGGAAACAGTGACCTGCTCTCCTCAACTTTCGGCTTCCCGCTGACAGAGCAATCAGCGTTTATCACCGAGGGCTGGGCTTGACAGTTCCCAGTCTCTTTTGTCACGCCGGGCACCATAGGCGGGGAGCTTTCGGCTACACCCGTTGGCAGTGCCCTGCCTATGTCAGTCTTGGTGCCGGTCACCTCAGGCGGGGAGCTTTCGGCTACACCCGGTAACAGTGACCTGCGGTCCATGGCTTTCGGCTTCCCGCTGACAGAGCAATCAGCGTTTTTCGCCGAGGGCTGGGCTTGACAGTTCCCAGTCTCTTTCGTCGCGCAAGGTACCATCGAAGGGGTATGGCTGTCTCCCCTCTCTGTTACCCTGCCAGAGTCGATTTCCGTGCTGTCGAAGTGTACCTCATAATTGTCTATCACCGCCCATATATTTTTGAAATATTTCTCTTTCCTAAGTGAAAATCAATATTTTTTGGCTTGCTTGCTCCAGGTTTGATTATTTTATGGTACTGCTGGTCTAATTATGCTCTTGTATAAGGTTTTCTTACGTTTTTTGGAGATGTATTTTTTTTTTCAAATTTTCAAGACAAAAAGGAAGAAAGATAACCAACATTTGAAAATCAGAAACAGAATATTTGAAAGAGGCTAAAATTTTAAATAAGTGGGATAATCCATTAGTAAGCAAAACTATGTAATGATAGATATCTATATGATAGGCAAAACTATGTAATGATAGATATCTATGTGATAGGCAAAACTATGTAATGATAGATATCTATATGATAGGCAAAACTATGTAATGATAGATATCTATGTGATAGGCAAAACTATGTAATAATAGATATCTATGTGATAGGCAAAAACTATGTAATGATAGATATCTATATGATAGGCAAAACTATGTAATGATAGATATCTATATGATAGGCAAAAACTATCAACTGTACGTGTGTCTTAAATTCACCAAATCTCAATAAACATTATATTTCCCCCATTAACTTGTTCACACTGCGTGATATACTCCATAAATGAATTTACGAAGAGACAATCACAAAATAAATGTACATAAATCAAGGTAAACTTTTATCCGTTTTATCTCGCAGGAAAAAATTATAAATATACATAGTGAAATATGATTTTACTATATAAATAACACTTGAAAGAAGATATTTAGTTAACATAGTTTTGTCCCTTGACTATATTTGCAAGGTCAGTTTGGTTACAACAACTCAAGTCTTCAGTTTCCAAATCAAAGCGTATGATGACGTCAAATGTCGACTAGAAATACGACATGAAACCGTGAGAATAGCCACTTGAAGTTGTGGATGCATCATTATGTTTCGAAACGACTAATAATACGTCAGTCTCACGAGCTGAGCTATATATAGCGGCCTACATGAAAGGTGCATTGGTCTTATCTCTGTATATCTGGACCCTAGTTTGTACAACACCGATGTAACAAGGCATCAATTATTATTAAAGGTAGGTGAAGAGAGTTGCTGATGGACATTTGTATAGATGAAAAGAGTTGCTGATGGACATTTGTATCTATCTTTAAACATGGCTGAGGAAGGAAGTAGTAAACCATCAATAGTAGTAACTTAATTAGTTCAAGTGTCAGCAATGTATTGAAACAAGTGACTGTTTGTCTGCGAGACCGAGTTCGATCCCCTAGACTTATGTACTGTCATACAGCCATGAGCATTGTAGTTTAAATCTAATTTAGTCATGTAGTTTGAATCTAGTTTAGTCATTGTAGTTTGAATCTAGTTTAGTCATGTAGTTTGAATCTAGTTTAGTCATTGTAGTTTGAATCTAGTTTAGTCATTGTAGTTTGAATCTAGTTTAGTCATTGTAGTTTGAATCTAGTTTAGTCATTGTAGTTTGAATCTAGTTTAGTCATGTAGTTTGAATCTAGTTTAGTCATGTAGTTTGGAAACTGCAATAGAGTATTTTCTGGATTGATTTAATTTTTACCTTACAAAGACCCTGATTGGATAATGCCAGGCTAACGATTTCAACCTTACATGACCGAAAATGTTGAAACGTAAATTAGTCTTTTTTATCTATCGAGAATGTTTTAAAGTATTACGATCTTGTAAAACGTAGATTGAATATATTATTTTGTCTGTCCTAGATTTAAGATTAGTTATTTTTTTTAACAAGAATAAAATACTTTTCTAGCAAAATAAACCCTCAGATCTGGTTATTGTTTGACCTCATTAGATAAGCCATTTCTATTTAAAGAATACAAAAAGTAACTCACATATCTAAGCTTACATCAACATTCATTTAACGTGTATTTGTTTTAGAATGGCCTCCTCACACAGACAGCTGCTGACGGTGTTGACAGCTCTATTATGTCTTTTGAAATCTATCCAAGGAATCAGTGTCTGTGCCTTTAATATACAACATTTTGGTGACACGAAGGTGACAGAGGTTGGCGGCGATATTGTGAAAGTGTTAAGTCATTACGACATAGTTTTAGTGCAGGAGGTCCGTGATGCTGACCACACAGCACTCAACAGTTTAAGGAATCTCCTGGGGGCCACTGTCTGGGACTACGTGTCCAGCAACCCTGTCGGCAGGACTACCTACAAGGAGCAGTACGTCTTCTTCTACAAAAAAGCTTCTATCCGAATTCTGGGCAGCTTCCAGTACGATGACTCCGCCCATGACGTGTTCGAGAGAGAACCGTTTGCCGTTGAGATACAGTACCAGTCGGCATCACGAGGGCACAGCGTGAATGTTGTCTTGTTGGGGATACACACACAGCCAGAGAAAGCTTTTGAAGAGTTACAGGCAATAAATGGTTAGTGACGTACTCAGCTTATTTGACGACCGTGGTGGACTCTTGTGTTGTCTGTTTTAGAAATCCGAACGCTTAGTAAACAAATTATATTTGTTTAAATGACTTAGATTACGAACAAGCTTTGAAATTTTTGTTGAATTTTTTTTATTCCCTTCATGCCAACTGTACGACATTTATACAATTTCTCTGTGTAGTTAAAGTATTCGGAATAATGTTTGCAACATTTTTCGAATCTTAGTTTGTCTTTTTTAAAACATACATTGTCCATAAATTGTCCATACATTGTCCATTAGGGTGGAGTGAAAATTTTGTTTTTTTATTCTTATAGTTCAAAATGGTTGCCAAATGGTCTAAATAGTTACGGTCTAAAATATCTTTTATGTAGTGTAACGTTTACCGGTGCCCCAAAGGTCTTCAAATTTTAAAGGATACAAACTTTATAACAATATAACAATTTTGAATGAAATCAACATCTCATTAGTGATATTCGTAATTTTAATGTGCAAATATGAACTGCTGAACTAAATTATGTTTATGAATTAACAATTGAAGAATTTACAATAAGTCAGAATCGTCGATTTTTCTTAAGGCAGGAGACAAAGCTCGTGACATGAAGATGGTCTTCCACAAGTGACTGGCACCACCTTTGCACGAAGGTTTCGTTTTAATGTCAGACCATACAATAAACCCTTACAATATAAGTTGAAAGTATTTGTAGCTCTATTGACTGAGACATCGTTGCAATATACAAATGAAGTATCCTGTTCGCCTTTGTCAACCAGCGTGCATGAGACAATTTGCCAGGATCGCGGCGAGTTGCCTCTAATTACAGTTTGACAGATTTCCAGAAGATATGCTTGATCTTTGTTTAAATCACCACACGCAATTTCCGTACAGCATGTATCCACTTGAAAGCAACAGGTGGGAGAGTTTCACAACTCTGAATTGCAACTCCAACAGAACCTAATAATCTGCGAGGACCAGTTGTTGGACCATCGAGGTGTTTGATTAAATGCCGAAGTGGCAACTCATTCGCAACTGACTTACTAGCCATTGAACAGGTTTATTCAGTTTTTCTTCTATAAGCCGTATCACGCCACCTTTGGAACCTGTATTGCTTGCTGTACCTTGCAACCAATAACCAATAACGTGTCTGTGCTGAATGTGTTTTGGACAAAAAAACTCAAACATACTTTTGACAACAGCTGCAGCAGCATCAGAAGAAGGTGAAATGTGTCCAACATACTCTGATCCTGGCTCGTGAATTTGTGCAGTGTTATTCCAAAACTGTTTTAAGATATTTCTTTGATTCCACTTGCTCTTTTACAATTGTTTTTGTCTTTTCGTCTATCAAAAAATAATCCCTGCAGATTATCCAGTGTTTTGGTAAGTTCAATTCTTTTTCTTTCTCTTCTCAGCTTGTTTCGATCTATTATACTTGTATTTTGTTCTGTAGCAAAGCCAACATCTTTTAAACTTGTTGTAGCTTTTGCGGCACCTGCTCTGTCTGAAATTCCATATCTGTCGCAAGTCTGTGCAACATTTGGTAGCATTATACGCATTTGTTTCTTTTTTGTGTGAATGATTGAAGTTGATTGCACTGGGTTAGTGCTAGAGTGCGTATAATCATCTTCGTCATCTTCCAGCGTAGAATCAGATTGTGTCGAAGAAACATCTGATTCCAATTGTTCCTTTGAACTACATGCAGCCGATTGCTCACTTTCATAGCGCATATGTCTGGCTCCTATGGCTTCTATCCTTGCATCAATGCATTTTCCCCTCATCCTTGATGTTTTTACATCTATTCTACCGATGTACACCATTCTTAAGGTTCTTTGGTCTTCAATGAAGTCTTTTTCTTCCAATGGAACTCTATGCCGCAGTGGGAATTGGCAAGGACACATCTTAGATTTACATTTGCAAGCGGCAATATCAAACAAAGTATTTTGCTGCTATCTGCAAACTCTTTCAATTTATTTCTACAGCTGTTGTCATTCTGCCGTCCTTTAAATTTTTTCAACAACCTTCTGTAAGAATCATGGTAAGTACTTATCATCTTTAATACTCGCGTGTGGCTGATGGTCGGCATGGAAACTTTTCCCCAGATGATTCTATGGCGGCAGCAACAATAGCTGACAATTCCGCAACAGTAGGTTCTCTTTCTGTCGCACATTTCAAGTCATGTTTATTTAGCAAGTTGTATTTCATAATATCTTCATATGTTGGGACATTTAGCCTTACGACAAGTAGATGAAGTTTTGGTGATGGAACTGAGAGTCATGGGTTCCTTTAGCTGTGAATCGGGATAATTTGTAAAAAATGTTAATTGCAAGCTCCATAGTAGGGTGGTCCAAAATCATATGGTAAAAAATAAAGTTTCTCAAATCTAACGGGGCACCCTCTTGTTGAGTTCCATTTGTCTTACTTAGTAACTGACAACAATTTCAGCTTCCTACTGCTATTGGAAGGGGATGCTCAAGAGTCACAAAGTTTTACTATATTAATAAAAAACGCATTTTCGTTGAATTTTTTAAATTACGTTTTCAAATCATGCCATTACTGTAATGTAGCTGTTAAGTACGAAAATGTCAACATAAAATGTAAATTGTAGAGTACTGAAGAGTCAGAGTACATTGTCTAAACATTGTCTACACCGAAACAGCACAGATGGCATACTTCTTTGTAGTTTGTGTAGGGATGACTTTTCTGTTGGCTTCAACAACTTGCGAAATAAATTGCTTTTCTTCCTCGTTTTTTGTCAGCAGTCTATTATTATATTCCTCAAAAAGGATTTAACTCCACGTTCTGCAGTATCTTTGATCACACCCAAGTCAATTTAATGCGCTGCTTTACCCTTCTGGTACTCAATATTATCGCATTCCACTGTTCCGGAGGAAGAACTGGAGAAAAGAGTTGGCTATGTGTAGCTTTTTGTAAGCAGGTTCTGTAAACGCCTTGTGGAAAGTGACTACACGCTGACACCTTTATTTTTTGGAGCAATGATGGATCACCTTTAACATGTCGCTCACTAGGTTCTATCCAAAACCCTCTGTTATTATTTTCTGTTTTTCAATTACCGGTGACACTTCATCCGGAAAGCAATGCCAGGCTGACATGGAAGGAGAAGTCTCATCAGACAGATACCACATGTGATTCTGGAAGAATTTTTTGTGCTCTTGCTAATACTGATGTAGTGATCCAACAGATTGATATTGCTGCAGGAGTCCTTCCAGAGCAAAAGATCTCCTCCAGGTGGCTTCCGCTGCACTGGGTGCTTGAATCCAAGACTTTTTGTACAACAAGGTTCCAAACTGTACAACTCGTTTGAGTTGGCTCTCTTCATTGGATGTAAGACTGAAAATTTATCTCTGTTGACGAAGATGTACATTTTGATGGCATAGATCAGCTTAGCCATCCACCTAGCATGATGTACAGCGCCTGGTGCTCTTCAGTGAATGGTTTTTTGGTGGATGTCTTAAGATGATCATTGTCAGTTCAATAAGTTCTTCATAATCATCTCTGACCTGGGACTTCAAATCAACAAAATTTGTCAGGAAACTCACCGTGTTTTCTTGGAAAACATCAGCGCTTGAAGGCAGTTCCAACTTACTATAGTTGTCAAGCTTAATGCGTCCCCGAAATTCTTTAAATCTCTTGAAGATACGTATGTTTGGTGAGTTAGAGGGACCGCAACACAAACTAAAAGCTTTTACCAATACCAGTTCAAGAACATGATGACGACATGCCAGCCGCAATAGTTCTCGATTAATACGATTCTCAAGCAGTACACAAGCTCCATTGAAACGACCAGTGTTGGCAGAAGTGGTGTCGAAGCTCATAGCCTGGATACTTTCTATCAGTGCCCACTGTTTTAACTGACCATAAATAGCATCAGCAGCATTCTGTCCTGTCCCTGATGTTAGTTTAGGGACACCTAGTAATTTTTCACTGCCATAACCAGAAACCAGCACAAGCAAGCGGTCAACTTCTCCAAGACCCGGGATTTCAGGTAAGATTTTCCATCCCAGTGTAGAACTATAGTATAGTCAGGCTTGAATGAAACTTTTATATCTGCTGCTTGTTAACATCTGGCTTTCTTTCTGGCTCTTTGTATGGTACTTCGTGAAACTGTCGATGATGAAGGATCATGTCCCAGTGCTGCAGCAATAGGAATCATCAATCGCAAAGCTTTACGATCAGACGTTTGGTTGCGATCCAAGGCACTGGTGAAATGCTTAGTGAACAAGGAAGTATGATACCCAATCTCAGTCTTGTTTGTCCGTTTTTTAGTTGAGCTTGGACGGTTCATATTCATCTAGGACTTCAAATTTATTGGATGATTCACAGCTCTCTGTTTCATTTTCACCTGATTCACCTTCTATAGTTTGTTGCTGTCCTTTTTCCTTTTTCTGTTTACGAAGTAGCTGTTTCTGTTGTTTGTGATGGACTCGTTCCTGCTGTGCTGCCATCTCTTTATCTTCACCACTCATGAACATTATATTTGTTGATTTTCCGTCTGCACAATGTTCATAAAAACAACAGGAAGTCATGTATCTAAAATGAGAACTAGATCAGCATGGAATAGGTCATAAGTGTGAAAAAATGTTGTACTTCCACCAGTCAAACAAAACGAGTAACATGCCGTAAAAGGTAAAACAACGAGGCCTGTGAGCATCCCCTTCTACTTGGAATTTAGTTGTAAAATTTTAACAGTATACTAACTAAGGCAAAAGGAACTTAAAAAAAGGGTTCCCCGGTATGTCGCAAGAAGTTGGATTTTGTGGGCCACCCTACTCCGTAGAAGCTAGTAGAATTTTGAAATAATTAATAAATATATTATTTAGGATAATCATTTAATAATTGAAACTTAATTACTATATCAACGGATATTGTAAATATCTTACAGTTGGTTTTTTATATTCATTATGCAACTTTTGTTTAGATTTTGATAAAAAAAATTTCGCTCCACCCTATTGTCCATACGTTGTCCATACATCTTCCATATGTTGTCCATACATTGTCCATACATTTTCCATACGTTGTTTATACATTTTCCATACATTGTCCAAACGTTGTCCATACCTTGTCCATACATTGTCCATACATTGTCCATACCTTGTCCATACATTGCCCATACATTGTCCATACCTTGTCCATACATTGTCCATACATTGTCCATACATTGTCCATACATTGTCCATACATTGTCCATACATTGTCCATACCTTGTCCATACATTGTCCATACATTGTCCATACCTTGTCCATACATTGTCCATACATTGTCCATACATTGTCCATACATTGTCCATACCTTGTCCATACATTGTCCATACATTGTCCATACCTTGTCCATACATTGTCCATACATTGTCCATACCTTGTCCATACCTTGTCCATACATTGTCCATACCTTGTCCATACATTGTCCATACATTGTCCATACCTTGTCCATACCTTGTCCATACCTTGTCCATACATTGTCCATACCTTGTCCATACATTGTCCATACATTGTCCATACCTTGTCCATACATTGTCCATACATTGTCCATACCTTGTCCATACCTTGTCCATACATTGTCCATACCTTGTCCATACATTGTCCATACATTGTCCATACATTGTCCATACATTGTCCATACATTGTCCATACATTGTCCATACATTGTCCATACATTGTCCATACATTGTCCATACATTGTCCATACATTGTCCATACCTTGTCCATACCTTGTCCATACATTGTCCATACATTGTCCATACCTTGTCCATACATTGTCCATACCTTGTCCATACATTGTCCATACATTGTCCATACCTTGTCCATACCTTGTCCATACATTGTCCATACCTTGTCCATACATTGTCCATACATTGTCCATACCTTGTCCATACATTGTCCATACATTGTCCATACCTTGTCCATACATTGTCCATACATTGTCCATACCTTGTCCATACCTTGTCCATACATTGTCCATACCTTGTCCATACATTGTCCATACATTGTCCATACCTTGTCCATACATTGTCCATACATTGTCCATACCTTGTCCATACATTGTCCATACATTGTCCATACCTTGTCCATACATTGTCCATACCTTGTCCATACATTGTCCATACATTGTCCATACCTTGTCCATACATTGTTCATACATTGTCCATACATTGTCCATACATTGTCCATACATTGTCCATACCTTGTCCATACCTTGTCCATACATTGTCCATACATTGTCCATTCATTGTCCATACCTTGTCCATACCTTGTCCATACCTTGTCCATACATTGTCCATACCTTGTCCATACCTTATCCAAACATTGTCCATACCTTGTCCATACCTTGTCCATACATTGTCCATACCTTGTCCATACCTTGTCCATACCTTGTCCATACATGGTCCATACCTTGTCCATACAGCATATGTCTCCCCTCCCCATTTCCCTCGTAGTGACAGAGTTATCTTTATAAATCATTTCACCAGGTTCCAGCCCTGGTATGTAAGTAAAAAAAAATTAATGATCTATTTTCTTTTTAGAGATAAATCCATTTTTTCAATTTTTTAATGCAAAAATCTCATGTCAAACTGATTTGGAATATGAAGGATTACTCTCAGGTTTTGTGGTACGGCAGATGCCCCCCACATCCTTCTCTCCGGTTTCTGAATAACTGCTGTAGCTATGTAATTTTGTTTTAGAAAAATCGTGTTTTTCATGGCGATTCTTCAATTCTGTTTATATCTTTTATAACGGTGTTCTGTCAATTTACAAATTTACTATACATTGGTTTTAACGAAGCAAACTTCTGGCAAATTTTATTTAAGTATAGTTTTATTTAAATTGGAACAATCTCTAAGTTTGTAAACATCGTGAAAATTATCGAAAAATTCGCTTACATGGAAAATATAATTGAGCACATAAATAAACTAAATATAGAAATGAAAAGGACAAGTTATATTGATGAAGCAGACTAATGCACTCTGGACATGCTTCCAAGAATCAACAGAAACTCAAATTAGTAATTAAGGCACAAGAGCATATGATGATTTTACTACAGAAGTATTACTTACTATTTTACTATTAACACTAATCTGGATGGTTTGATTCGCTAACATTTTGAATGTACCGCTTGTACTTCAACATGATTTCTAAATACAGTGGTACCTCGACATAGGAGATATTTTAAAGATACGAGCCGTCGAGCTAGCGATGTATTGCTTTGAAATACGAGAAAAATTTGAAATACGAGCGGGTCGGCCGGTTGCACACGATCCAATTTACTGCAATGTGCTTGTTTCCCTCGCTGTGAAAGTATCTTAGATAAGTTGTACTCGCGTTTTGTGCTTTTTGTTCAATTACGGTACTATATCAAATTTCTTTTTATATTCATGGGTCCGAAGAGAGAGAGAGAGAGATAGAGAGAGAGAGAGAGAGAGAGAGAAAGGTAGAGAGAGAAGGAGAGAGAGAGAGAGAGAGAGAGAGAGTGTGGAAAGGTCAGTGCTCTGAAGAAGCTCGAAATCATAGAAAAACATTTGCAGAGTGTGTGAGTGACTGAATTTGTGAGGCAGTACGGGTTTAGTAGGATGTCAAGAAAGGGTGTAACACCAGTTAAGGGCGTTACAACAATTTCTAAGCTCTTCTGCCTATATCCTCAACACTACACCTCAGCCAGCATCTTCCGTAAGATCAAGTTGACTAATGTCCAAGTCAATACACTTAATAAAACCAGTGTATTTCTTTACATCACCTGACATTCTTTACATTCTTTACATCACCTGACATTCTTTACATTCTTTACATTCTTTACATCACCTGACATTCTTTACATTCTTTACATTCTTTACATCACCTGACATTCTTTACATTCTTTACATCACCTGACATTCTTTACATTCTTTACATCACCTGACATTCTTTACATTCTTTACATCACCTGACATTCTTTACATTCTTTACATCACCTGACATTCTTTACATTCTTTACATCACCTGACATTCTTTACATTCTTTACATTCTTTATATCACCTGACATTCTTTACATTCTTTACATTCTTTACATTACCTGACATTCTTTAATTCTTTACATCACCTGACATTCTTTACATTCTTTACATTCTTTACATTACCTGACATTCTTTACATTCTTTACATCACCTGACATTTTTTACATCACCTGACATTCTTTACATTCTTTACATTCTTTACATCACCTGACATTCTTTACATTCTTTACATTACCTGACATTCTTTACATTCTTTACATCACCTGACATTATTTACATTCTTTACATTCTTTACATCACCTGACATTCTTTACATCACCTGACAATCTTTACATCACCTGACATTCTTTACATTCTTTACATTCTGTACATCACCTGACATTCTTTACATTCTTTACATTACCTGACATTATTTACATCACCTGACATTCTTTACATTCTTTACATTCTTTACATCACCTGACATTCTTTACATCCTTTACATTCTTTACATCACATGACATTCTTTACATTCTTTACATCACCTGACATTCTTTACATTCTTTAATTCTTTACATCACCTGACATTCTTTACATTCTTGACATTCTTTACATTCTTTACATTACCTGACATTCTTTACATTCTTTACATTCTTTACATCACCTGACATTCTTTACATTCTTTACATTACCTGACATTATTTACATCACCTGACATTCTTTACATTCTTTACATTCTTTACATTACCTGACATTCTTTACATTCTTTACATTCTTTACACCACCTGACATTCTTTACATTCTTTACATCACCTGACATTCTTTACATTCTTTACATTCTTTACATCACCTGACATTCTTTACATTCTTTACATCACCTGACATTCTTTACATTCTTTACATTCTTTACATTTGTATACAATTTTTGTCATTTATAAATACAATTTTTCTCATTCAAAAACACTTAATAATCATCGTTCTATGATCTCCCGACTGACAAGACTAGTTGAACTACAATCCATAATTTCTTTGTTCTATGATCTCCCGACTGACAAGACTAGTTGAACTACAATCTATAATTTCTTTGTTCTATGATCTCCCGACTGACAAGACTAGTTGAACTACAATCCATAATTTCTTTGTTCTATGATCTCCCGACTGACAAGACTAGTTGAACTACAATCTATAATTTCTTTGTTCTATGATCTCCCGACTGACAAGACTAGTTGAACTACAATCTATAATTTCTTTGTTCTATGATCTCCCGACTGACAAGACTAGTTGAACTACAATCTATAATTTCTTTGTTCTATGATCTCCCGACTGACAAGACTAGTTGAACTACAATCTATAATTTCTTTGTTCTATGATCTCCCGACTGACAAGACTAGTTGAACTACAATCTATAATTTTTTTGTTCTATGATCTCCCGACTGACAAGACTAGTTGAACTACAATATATAATTTCTTTGTTCTATGATCTCCCGACTGACAAGACTAGTTGAACTACAATCCATAATTTCTTTGTTCTAGGCTCTCCCAACTGCCATGACTGCTGCTAGAGGTCATTTCTCCAACGCTGCTGGTGTTATCTCAATGGGAGATTTCAACGCTGACTGCGGCTATTTAAATAACCAACAGAAGGCCTCACTGGCCATCTTCAATACTCCCGGCAGATACCGCAGTTTGATTCCAGACACAGCAGACACCACCACATCCATCAACACAGACTGTGCCTATGACAGAGTCATCGTGGAAGGTAACAGTGATATTGTGGCTGACTCGGCTAAAGTTTACAGATACGACACAAGTCTTGGAATTAATGCGGGTACCACGTCAGCTATAAGTGACCACTATCCAGTAGATTTTAGACTTAATTAATGGACATGGATTTAATCAGAAAAAAGTAATAATTGTCCAGCAGATTAAGAACTGAATCAAAATGAATTTGACCTGGTGTGAAATATGGAAAGACATTTTGTTTAGAATAATTGTTGATCATTGAAACTGTCATCAAGTAGTCAACATTTTCTTAAAAATTTTAAATTTCAGACTTCAAATTTCAAACTTCTAATTTTCAAGACTTCTAGTTTCAGATTTCATTATAGTTTTGTAAAATTATCTGTTTACATTCAAAATGATTTACAGAAGGTAGTATCAGTAGTAACATTTTTCAGTATTAGATGTTTAAAAAGGTTTTTAATGTAATAAACAAAGCTTGAAATTTAAATAAAGGTTTACTTTGTTTATGTCCTGTTAATATATATAAATATATAGCGAGACTATAAATGTAAAGAAGGCAAAATTAATTATTTAACTGTGACATTGTCGTTTAATATAAGTGAAAATCAAATATTTTTCCCATTTAACAAAACAAAAGTAAGAGACACTGAAATATTCTTATATTCAAACATGTTTCTTATGACACCACCATGAACGTGGTGATCAACTTTATCTTATCAATGTTGCTTTATTGTTTTGGTTCCCATCACCTTGTCACTATGCAAACGACGATCATTTATAGACTAAATGGATAATAAACATAAATCGTGGAAGACATATTCCTCGGTAAAACCTTAGAGTTTGAAATGGCAACTTTCTTCCCAACTGTGGACTCTTGTGTTTGGGTGCGCCACATTAAAACTAAACGTCGAAATGTCGACATTGAATTATTTGACTTGAGACATACATTGTGGCTAGCAATATTAGACCAAATAGTTGACATCAAAGAGATGTTAAACAGATTGGTAGAGTAATGCTTAAAATAGATTTAAAATTATTGGCAGATTGACTTTCTTTTATGTGAACATCTGGACGACGTTTTGTTTGATTAGGAATACATGTACTAAAGAAAATGGATTGCAAATAGTATTGGGCTAGGTAGGCCACTTGAAAAGTATCATATTACATTACAAGACATTTCATTACATTACAAGACATTACCCAGCTGTAAGTTATTGCGGCGTATTTTAGTGGTTTGATGTTGGTAGTAAAAACACGTACCTATGAGAGTATTAGTATATTTTTTATTGTAACTCATTTTATTGTCACCCATTTCTGTTATTGGTTGTTATTTTACACCTAATTTATTCGAATCGATGACAATCAATCAAAAGACTTGCACACATGCTTGACATATGTGATCGCATTAATGAATTATAAACAATATAGAATAGGTTGCTAGTTAAAAGGGATTACACATAACTCTGTTCATCGGTAAAACTATTTAAGATGATAGTCGCATGATACGTTTCAATAAACAGTAGAAATACAGCTCTGGGTGATCACCATTTGACTTGACCAATCAACACTTGCTGCTCAGGTATGAACATTATTGTACTCTTTTGACTTGACCAGTCAACACTTACAGCTCAGGTATGAACGTTATTGTACTCTTTTGACTTGACCAGTCAACACTTACAGCTCAGGTATGAACATTATTGTACTCTTTTGACTTGACCAGTCAACACTTACTGCTCAGGTATGAACATTATTGTACTCTTTTGACTTGACCAATCAATACTTGCTGTTCACATATGAACATTATTGTACTCTTTTGACTTGACCAATCAACACTTGCTGCTCAGCTATGAACATTATTGTACTCTTTTGACAAACCCAGTATAAAGTATTACAATATCTTTTCATGTACAGCTGAAAGATTAACAAAAATGTCATCTCTGGCCGTTTGAGAATAAATTATGAAACTGATAAATTGCATTAATCTGTGTAAGAGATTAAATAAAGTTTTGTATTTCCGTCATATTTTATTTAAATAGATTTCAAGACATGCAGAAAATACTAATTGTTACAGAAAACTGTGTGAGAACTAAGAAATAAGTCTCCTAATTCAGTTTGCACTCGACAGACCCATCGCTAGTTAGAACACTGTAAATAAAAGTAATTTTTATTTTTTCATCAGAAAATTATTTTTCAAACGGGACTTAAATTTTAAGCCAGACCAGCGTAACCTATTTTTTGGGTTATGCCTAATAAGGGGAGACTAGCACAACGCGCTAAAGCTTCATCTATAATACAAATTTTACATCATCTATAATACAAATTTTACATCATATGTTCCGGTTTCCGTCTGTCATCGCGACTTCCGTCTGTCATCGCGACTTCCGTCTGTCATCGCTACTTCCGTCTGTCATCGCGACTTCCGTCTGTCATCCAACATGGCGGCATAAACAATTCAAAGATGGCAGAAACATTTACTGTTTTCTTCTTAACATGCATGATCCAGTACCAACTGGCCAGCCGAGTAAGAATTGTCTCAACATGGCTGCCAGAAATGACATTGGACCAGCCGTATGTTTAGTGCCGAGGTGACAAAACACCGTACACTAACATACGGCAGGTAAGATCGTGAATGCCAAATGGAAATCACAATGTATACTGTTTTCGACCGCCTCAATCTTTAAGAACAATAAAGCGATCTTAGGAGAGGTAACACAAAATCATGCCAAAATATTCTGTGATACTCTCCGAAACAAATTATAAACCGAAATGTGGTTTCATAGGTCTATGTATATCTCACAGTATCGTTATAAATCTATGGTGTTCAATTTGTTATTAAATGAGAAGCAATCATAAAAGAAATATTTACAGAAATCGTTCAATTAATATTCTGTGTGTTGTTCCACAATCTAAATTTCAAACCAAAATTATGGATACCTCAATATAATGTAATATTTATATTGTTTAAATTGTTATTTTTTCTAAAATATGTCTATTTCTAATGTACATTATTTCCCTTTATTACTAACAAAATAAGTCACTTTTTTTTCAATTTTTGACTATTACGTCACATGAATGAATTGAATAAGGGTTGAGTTTGAGTAGCGCCGTACACAATGTTTACAATGCAAACTAACCCATTTATGATGGGGGCTTCACACAGAGGGTGTATGGAGGGGGCTCAGTTTGAGGAGGGCCCCCAAAATATTTTTTAAACTAAATATTAAGTACATTATCTCATGTCAAAATGTAGTGGATCCCGAAGATGCCTAAAATCCCTTGGTTCGGCATTGGCTTCACAGAACTATAATGTTGAAAGCTTTGATATGTCTTTCTTTTTTAAGAGGCCTAATGTTTTCTGCGTCTGCGGCCTGAACTGCATTGATGAAATACTATGTTTTTAATTGAAGGTCAGCTAAAAGCTACACAACGATTCTTTCTTCTCGGGACCAAGCTTGAGAAGCGTCAAAAATTTATCTCATGTCAAAATGCAGGGGCAGCCCCCAAAGAGGCCAAGCCCACCGGGCCCCTAAATCCCTAGGTTCTGCACTGCCGGGTCGGCAATTTTTCTTAGTTAATTGCACTATGCTACAATGTGTATAACAGTAAATAAACCACCTGATAAACATGTAGCGTTTTGCTTAACACAAGCACTCACTCACGTCTCTCTTTTTTTTAAATACGCCATGTTGAACATCATAAAACATTAAATGAATAACTGTTTGGAAAGGAGTCCATTAAAATATTATGAAGGAATATGATTTTAAGAGTTGTTGTTTATGTTTACCCATAGTGAGGATTATTTTCTTTGGGAGGAACTATTTAACATATGAACTTTATTTGATATATTATTAGGTGTCCCTGTTCTCAAATGTATTTTGGCTACAATAATCTGTTCATGTCCTTGGGGCCACTGCAAGTATATAGACTGATTGTTAACGAGCTAATACATATATCACCAATGTCAACTCCAACTGTGTGCCTACTCGCCGGTCCGGGTACCGGGCCTTTGATAACTAGTATATTTAAAAAACATTATGCATTTAATCATTACAAAACTAGTCTAACCCAAGAAATTTTGTTTAGTGTCATCTGTTAGTAGTCATAGCAAAACAAATTGCGTTTTTGTCTTTTTTATAGCTGTAAATATTTATATTTTCGCAAAATATTTTGTGATTAAAAATAATAAGTTTTTGATTTTCTTATTCTACAACTGAACATTTTGTATTATTTATTGTTTCTAAATCGTACACAAAATTATGTGTATGACGCAGGGGCGAGGCGTGACTGATACAAGGGTGTTACTTGTGATTAATGATATAACAACTTTCTTTTATATACAATTCTTCAACCGATAACTTAAACATTACACGCTAACTTATATCTACTATGCATACTACTTACAGTAGGTATGTGACATGAAAATTGTATATTATATAAATCATGTGTTCTTATAATCAACGGAAAGAGCATCGGAAGAGCTTTACATTGATATAATCAACTTGTCAGTCAGTTACTTTTGAAAAAAGTTGTAAAGCTTTTAGTAGGCGATTTTTTTTACAATAGACAAAGAATAAATATTGAGTCACATATTGACTGCATGTCACTTACACTATCCTAACTTTGACAATTCAAAAAGGAATATTATAAATTTACTAACAAATTAAAGTTTATTTAAATGCATTATATATATATATATATATATATATATATATATATATATATATATATATATATATGTTAATACTGATGTTGTTTTACAACATTCAAATTCATCCGATAAAGAGTAGAGAAATTTACAACAATAAAATAAAACGTTATATCGCTATGCTGAGCAATTCAACAATTCAGTAGCAGTAGCCAGCAATTTAAAAAAAAGTTAATTAACTCCCCTTGTGTTATCGCAGGGAAAACGACGAGTCACGGAAATAATAGGTGGGGGAGGAGTTGTTGGGAGAGGGTTGACAGGTGACTTATTTGGATACTGGACACTGCACTTATTTGGTCACTGCACCAATTCGGACACTGCACCAATTTGGACACTGCACTTATTTGTACATTGGACACTGCACTTATCTGGACACTGCACTTATTTGTACACTGTACTTATTTGGACACTGCACTTATTTGGACACTGGACACTGCACTTATTTGGACACTGCACTTATTTGGACACTGTACTTATTTGGACACTGTACTTATTTGGACACTGGACACTGCACTTATTTGGACACTGCACCAATTTGGACACTGCACTTATTTGGACACTGTACTTATTTGGACACTGCACTTATTTGGACACTGTACTTATTTGGACACTGCACTTATTTGTACACTGTACTTATTTGGACACTGCACTTATTTGGACACTGGACACTGCACTTATTTGGACACTGCACTTATTTGGACACTGTACTTATTTGGACACTGTACTTATTTGGACACTGGACACTGCACTTATCTGGACACTGCACTTATTTGTACACTGTACTTATTTGGACACTGCACTTATTTGGACACTGGACACTGCACTTATTTGGGCACTGCACTTATTTGGACACTGCACCTATTTGGACACTGGACACTGCACTTATTTGGACACATTTTGTAGTGCCCTCACCACACCCGAAACTGCAATAATAATGTAATCTTTAAACCTGTAATTGACATCTTGTCGATCAAACAAATTACCTCGGCGTCATCTCAATGGGACCTTGGTCAATAACTTGGCCGCTATGTGCGTTCTCACTATAGTCATGGTGCTTTGGTTTACCATTGTCTATGGACATGTTTGCATTAGCCAAACCTCAAGACTGTTCAATTATACCGACATGTCTGTAATAGCCAACCTCCATGACTGTCCAAACGTGTGTATTATTTTTCAATGTATAGATTTTTAAATTAATATTTAACGAAAAAAAAAAAAACCAAGATCTGGTGGATATTTGACAAAATAAATCAGATAAGTGTAAACAATTTAACAGTAACACCCAAACATCTGTTAATAAATCAGATAAGTGTAAATAATTTAACAGTAACACCCAAACATCTGTTAATAAATCAGATAAGTGTAAACAATTTAACAGTAACACCCAAACATCTGCTAATAAATCAGATAAGTGTAAACAATTTAACAGTAACACCCAAACATCTGTTAATAAATCAGATACGTGTAAACAATTTAACAGTAACACCCAAACATCTGTTAATAAATCAGATAAGTGTAAACAATTTAACAGTAACACCCAAACATCTGTTAAAGCTGATTGTATTTGTTTTAGAATGGCCTCCTCAAACAGACAGCTGCTGACGGTGCTGACAGCTCTATTATGTCTTTTGAAATCTATCCAAGGAATCAGTGTCGGTGCCTTCAACATACAAACTTTTGGTGACACGAAGGTGGCAGAGGTTGGCGGTGATATTGTCAGAGTGTTAAGTGATTACGACATAGTTTTAGTCCAGGAGGTCCGTGATACTGACCACTCAGCACTCAACAGTTTAAGGAATCTCCTGGGGGCTACTGTCTGGGACTACGTGTCTAGTAACCCACTGGGCAGGACTACCTACAAGGAGCAGTACGTCTTCTTCTATAAGATTGCATCTGTCCGCATTCTGGGCAGCTTCCAGTACGATGACTCAGTCTATGACGTGTTCGAGAGAGAACCGTTTGCCGTTGAGATACAGTACCAGTCGGCATCACGAGGTCACAGCGTGAATGTTGTCTTGTTGGGGATACACACACAGCCAACGAAAGCTTTTGTAGAGTTACAGGTAATAATAACAATTTTTGCTCGACCTTTACTTTTAATATCTCAATCTATAATGTGGTACGCAATAAGGTTGTCGCTCCTTGGAAATCGAAAAAAAAAAACCAGTTCAATGACCTATTTACTAAAGGAAATAATAAGATAAAGTTACGTAATTAAGAAAGTTTCTTGCATTCAAAACCAACATTTCTATTAATTTTGTTTTATTGCACTTTAATAAAAGCGTATTTTTAAAAAGTGTTTTTAATATTTTTTTATTTATTTTATAGCTTTTAGTTATTAAAGAATGAAACGTTCTATTATTTTTTTATGCTTTTATAAAATTTAATTAATTTCGCAAGTCTATATAAGACCTAAAATTATGTATTATGTTTCGTATTTATTTAGACATTACTGTTGGTGTCAGACAAGGATGTCTACTTTCCCCCATTCTCTTCAACCTCTTCCTTGAAAGGATTATGACGGATGTGCTAGAAGACCACACCGGAACTGTCAGTATCGGAGGGAGAACCATAACCAACTTGCGCTTCGCCGACGACATAGACGGCATAGCTGGCAGCGAGGACGAACTGCAAGAACTCACTGCAAAACTAAATAAAACAGCAGAGGCGTATGGCATGGAAATCAATGCCGAAAAAACTAAAGTCATGACAAATAGAGCCTTCGAAAACGACATTCGGATAAATGGGCAAAAACTTGAAGTTGTCTCCTCCTTGAAATACCTAGGGGCCATAATATCCGACGAAGGATCAAAGCCAGAAATTCTTGCCAGGTTGTCCTAGACAACGGCAGCTCTGAGCAATCTTAAACACATTTGGCAAGGCAACAAACTCTCGCTGAGATAAAAAAAAACTCGACTAATGCACTCTCTGGTGATATCGGTCTTCCTGTATGGATGTGAAACTTGGACGCTTACTGCAGACTTCCGAAGAAGAATACGTTGCGCTGGAGATGAGATGTTTCCGCAAGCTATTGAACATCTCATACACGGAACACATAACGAATGAAGAGGTGCGCACTAAATTAACGGCTGCCATCGGCCCTCACGAAGATCTTCACACTTCAGTCAAGAGGAGGAAACTGCGATGGTACGGACACGTTGCGAGATGTGGAGGTCTTGCAAAGACAATCATGCAAGGTACAACCAACGGAGGAAGGAAAAGAGGAAGACAAAAGAAAAGATGGGAAGACAACATCAAAGAATGGACCGGCCTGTCGTTCGTCGACTCCCAAAAGGCAGCACAGGACCGGAGAAAATGGCGGGAACTAGTTTTCGGTCAACAACGGTGCCCCAACGACCCATCCACGGGTTAAGGGATAGTCAGGTCAAGTCAAGTCAAACTTTCTTCATTGGGCGACATGAATTTCACCCAGTTATAAAGTTATATGCCATGTAACGATCCATCTTGTTGTTAAAATGTATAATAGTTACGCCGGCTATTGAAATGTCAACAAACACAGTTGTTATTATTACAATATGAATATATTTTGTTTTTTCCTGAAGCACTGTATTTATGAATTTCGTAATCTTCAAGCTATATTACTCATCTATACAAAAACTATAATTGAACGTTAAAATCCTGTTTAGAAAGGATTGATCATTTGAAATATGTAAATACCCTAGGTCACCATGGTCTGACCACGAGTGTGGTATATATGCATTATATCCTGTTTTGTCGAGTCATTTGCTAATGAGGATTAGTTGACTGAAGTTTAGTGGTCAGTATTTAGAGGAGAAAAAGTGTAAGGACTATACTGACTGGCTCTACGTATGATGTGTGTATTCTATGAGATGTTTGCCAACGATAAGTAAGTGTTTATGCTTATACATATTGTTTATTTTTGGTGATAATACTAAGTTTCCATCTGCAAGTTGTTTTTTAAGGTGAAAAATGTGATGCTGACTTTTACAAGTTGTTTATTTAGGGTACGAAATTTACGTTTACTTGTACAACTTGTTTATCTAAAGTGATCATGTTATGTTGACTTGTTTAACTTGTTATTTCTGGTGAGAAAGTTTTGATTATTCAATAATTTGGTATTTACGGAGTACAAGTTATAATTTTTGCCAAATTTTTTTCGTTGTTTTTTTCCAGCAGTTTTTTATAGGCCTTAATGGGGCCCTAAACAACCAATCACTTCAAACAATATCGATCAACCAGAACACTGTTTGGACGTCAACATTTATTATGTTCAGACGTCATTCTGTCTGGCCATAGACGATGTTTGGGAAATTTTAAATGAATTATGACCATTTTCTTCAAGCCCAGTCGATTTGAAATTTCCAACAATTCTGCGATCTCGATGACAATACAATAATGTAATATGTTCGAACCAATTAATTAAATTTTTATTGTTCGAATCCAGAGACTATTGTGGAGTCATGTGCGAGTTTTGGAGCTTTCCCCCCATTCCAGCCATCCGCCGATCTGTGAAAGTGCAAAACTAGAACAGTAAGACATGTTGTCTACAATAATTATAAGACATGTTGACTGCAATAAGACATGCTCAATTCACAATACAGCTTTAATTTAGGTGTAAGATCGATTCTTCCTTCACTGTTATTCTGTACTGTTGGTAGTGTCCTCTTTTGTAGTGTCCTCTGTTGGTGGTATTCTCTGTTGGTGGTATTCTCTGTTGGTGGTATTCTCTGTTGGTGGTGTCCTCTGTTGGTGGTGTCCTCTGTTGGTGGTGTCCTCTGTTGGTGGTATTCTCTGTTGGTGGTATTCTCTGTTGGTGGTGTCCTCTGTTGGTGGTATTCTCTGTTGGTGGTGTCCTCTGTTGGTGGTATTCTCTGTTGGTGGTGTCCTCTGTTGGTGGTATTCTCTGTTGGTGGTGTCCTCTGTTGGTGGTGTCCTCTGTTGGTGGTGTCCTCTTTTGGTGGTGTCCTCTATTGGTGGTGTCCTCTGTTGGTGGTGTTCTTTGTTGGTAGTGTCCTCTGTTGGTGGTGCCCTCTATTGGTGGTGTCCTCTGTTGGTGGTGTTCTTTGTTGGTAGTGTTCTCTTCTCTAGGAATAAGTCTAAAACATCTATCTTTGAACACTGTCTATAACCCTTGTCATGATTTCAATATAAACTTTCAAGTTATTTAGCTGTTGGGTTATTTTATATGTTGTTACGTTGCAATGACTAACTGACATAGTCAACCATTGGCAACAATCTTCACCAACATCCCAGCATGCAGATGAAAGTGAAAATAATTAATGGCACTAAATTGACTGCTTCAGATCTAGTATAGAAAGAGATCGCCACGTTCCATGATATTTTGAAGTAGACCATACACTTCAGTTACTTCAATGCACTGTGCATTCACTACTGCTGCTCTTAATGTCCATCTCTAGTGTATGTGTGACCTTTCAATGTTGCAAGTTCACAATGACAACACTTTTTATTCATCATTATAAAAAAACTAGTAATGTGAGTTGCAGCTGATTTGTATGTCTGTGTGTGAAGTCCCTGTTAGGGTGATATGAAATCTCTCAGATATATAAATAACTAATAAGACTTTTTTTTATGGCGCCCTTCTTTCATCCCCACCATAGTCGATAGAGCAATGGCCATGGAGGCACCACGGGAAACATAGCGGGAACTTTCACCACGACCTGAAAAAATTACATTGGTTCTCACCGGAGATCGCATCAGAGAGTCGACAGTCCAGCGCTTTACTGTGGACACGCCAGTGTTTACTGTCCTTTTCTTTACTGTCCTTTTCTTTTCTTCTCCTCTTTAAAACTGAGACTTACGCAGGTTGTTGTTGTTTAGATTTTGCAAGTGACGATGTATCAGAGATGTATATTTCTAGCAACTGAAAATGTCTGGAGCGAAAATGGGCAATTTTTTTTTGGCAGAAGGACTGGATCTAGAGCTGATATATTGGAATGCATACGTTATTGATGTAAACTAACGGAGGAAGAGTACTACAGGTCAAATCAAACACCTGTACGTGCCGAACTGGGCCCACTATCTGAAGTCTGCGCATGTCTGGTATAAATGACGATATGTTCTTGAAATTATTATTTAGTCGCACAAGGCGCAATACCCTACCTAAAGCTACTGTCCGAAGATTAAAAACTTTCTTTAATGATATTTATAAAAACAGAAAAATGGCAGAAAGATAACATGATTTCTCAATGTTAGCATGTAATCATTTAAGTTCAGATATCTTAAGTTTGTTATGTAGTCTGGTGCACTTTTTTGTTAAAACTTAAACAGCAAAAGCTACTGAAATTATTTTAACAATATAATGTAAAATATAAGAACATAAAAACGAAAAAAAAATCATTCACAATGATTGGTGGGCAAGTTATTTTCTATCAAACACATATACCGATTTAATAAACCATTTTTGTTTTTTTACTTCTCAGACTATCACTTCTACTGCTAGCTAGACTATGACCACATACAACATTCCGGACTATCTTGAACTCAAAGGATTTTGTTGAATGTAATTCAGCGACAACTCCATCAAAAGAAAACACGAGTACAACAGTCAGTTCTGTTACCTCCCCTACCACTGCAACACTGACAAACAATAGCAAGTCTTCAAAATCAACAAACATGGCGTCAACAACAAACAACTTTGACAAACCCTGGGATAAAAGACAAAAAAATCATGGTGCTTTTTCCGAAAATAAATCTAGGCCACTTCCTGCAGTGAAAGACTCCAATGTTGTTATCACGCCTTATTATAACGTCACTACTGAACTAGGTCAAGTCAACCATCCATCAACTCAGTCTACACAACCAACAAATGAAAATATAAGGCTAACTAAAATGGAGTCACCTCAGACTCAGCTAAGTAACTGGGAAGCCAACGGCTATGCTGCGCTTCAGTCAACTGACCACTACGATTTATTGGCCCCTGTGTTAACTGGTCGTGCAGTCACTACCAACAGTGGCCTGCCATCTATACCAGTAAGTAACTTGGTCAGTAAGAAACATTTGTCTGTAGCACTGTGTGTTGTTCTATTTGGTTTGGTGATTGTGCTGTCTGCCACACTGACCTCCATCTTTATAGCCAGAGATAACATTAATGATAAAGTCAGTACTAAAATTTCAACTTTGTTAAACAAGCAAGTAGATACTAAGACAGAATGGTTAAAACGCTTGACATCTTTGTACAGCAGCTGCGAAAAAGCGTCAGACTTAAGGGTTATCTACGGTAACAGCTGCTTCTGTCTGTACAGGGAACAGATGTCCTGGTACGCTGCCAAAGAATTCTGACTAAGTAAAGGATACGGCGTTCATTTGGCTGAGATCTATAGCCCAGAAGTCAATAATTTATTGATGCCCATCCTGCAAGCCTCGTTAACAAACCTTGGCATCTGGCTCGGGGCCTCTGACTTGGCCCAGGAAGGAGTCTGGAGGTGGAACTACACAGGTAAACAGGTGGAGAAGTTTGAACCGAGTCAATGGGGCCATAGACAACCAAGCACTTCAAACAATATCGGTCATCCAGAACACTGTTTGGACGTCTACAATTATAATACCCGGACATTTATATGGAATGACCATACTTGTGACGATACCAAACCTTTCCTGTGTGAGTCTCCACTCAGCTATTCAAGGTGCTTCTGTTAAAACATTGCTTTTAACTAAGCCAGACATTTTAGATTTTAAGTTCAACTGTTTTAATGTCCAAAATTTAACCGACCCAAAGTTCAACTGTTGCATTGTCCAACATTTAACCGACCCAAAGTTCGACTGTTTCATTGTCCAACATTTAACCGACCCAAAGTTCAACTGTTTCATTGTCCAACATTTAACCTACCCAATATGTCTCCTGTAAATTAGAATATAAACAAATACTCCACTATGTCACAAATTTTCTGTTTCTTTATTTACTATGAGTATGTCTTTCTTAATCACGTAGTCCTCTAGAAACAAATATTAGTTTGTAATACTATTGTTCACATTTTAACATTTATTAGAGCCATTCGATGGTTTTATGTGTTTTAGGTGAATGTGTGGACCCTTCTCATAGTTTAATTAATTTGTATAATGTTTTAATATGCAAGTACTAGTATACTTAAACAAATTACCAAGTCAATATGTGCCATTTGAAATCTCATATTGTAGAAAAGTTTCCAATTCAATGATTATTACTTTTACAATCAAAGGATCTGACTGTCGCTTGACAATGATCTAAAATTGTTTTATTTCTTGGATTAGTTCCGTTCTCATGTCAGTTATAGTTCATTTAAGTTAAAGCTTTGAAAAACTTTGTTTATCAGCTACTATAGTTACAGGAATCGACTATTTGATAGGTAATGTAACAAACAGTATTTATAAAGACATCTGACTTCCACTACCGTCACTGGCACAGACGGCGTAGAATTGTTTCTGTAACCACGGTATATACAAAAGTTGCGTGGTTATCCCAACTTAAATCAGATACTCATTTAAAGATGTGCGAACTTAATTGACTTTTAAGCAACTTCCACCAGGACATCGAAACGATGGATCGAACCCTGGACTATAAGGTTTACAGCCGAGCGCTCTACGCCACTCGGCCACCCGTCCATAAGTGATGCAAGTAATAGCACATTAATGGGATTAACGGATTAATTAAAAAACTTAAATTAACCCGAAGCACCGGATGAAAACAATGCAGTATATAATTTAAAATTTCTGGCATTCCGTTCTTATGTTACTTTGAAAATAAAATATACAGTTTGTATATTAAGTAAAGTTCCCTTAACCCTAACGGGCCATCGGGGCAGATGAAGAGTAGAATTCATCAGTTTCTGTAACCTCGGCATATGAACGGATTGTGTGGTTAGCACAACGCCCAGCCGCCTTTAATTCCCCAACTTAAGTCAGGTACCCATTTAAAGCTGGGTGGCCTTGTGGGACTACCTTGAAGCAACTTTCACCTGGAAAAATTCCCATGGGTCTCACCGAGGATCGAACCCAGGACTCTCAGGTCGACAGTCGAGTATCTACACCACTCGGCCATCCGCCCCACTTAGTATATTAAGTGTAATTGAAATTATTTACTTTCAAAACAACTGATTAAGATTTATAAAGTTTATTTTTCTACTATTAGTAAAGGAACGAAGGGAAGTGTTTCCTAGAAATTGGAAATCTCGTTTGCCTATCCATTTGAACAACTTGTGGTCCCATTAAATATGTGTCATTTCTTTTTCTATACAAATGGTCTATAGACAAATTATTTTAATCCAGCTCTATTTTTGTTTTTAAAACAAACAACACGTCCACTCTCTCCGACTTTGTACAAACTAATACCGACCACTAAACAGATGAACAAACCAATATCTACCACCAAACAGATGTACAAACTTATACCAACCACTAAACAGATGAGCAAATCAATAACTACCACCAAACAGATGTACAAACTTATATCGACCACTAAACTGATGAACAAACCAATACCTACCACCAAACAGATGTACAAACCTATACCGACCACTAAACAGATGTACAAACTAATACCGACTACTAAACAGATGTACAAACTAATACCGACCACTAAACAGATGTACAAACTTATACCGACCACTAAACAGATGTTCACACTTATACCGACCACTAAACAGATGTACAAACTAATACCGACCACTAAACAGATGTACAAACTAATACCGACCACTAAACAAATGAACAAACTAATACCGACCACTAAACAGATGAACACACTAATACCGACCACTAAACAGATGTACAAACTTATACCGACCACTAAACAGATGTACAAACTAATACCGACCACTAAACAGATGTACATACTTATACCGACAATTACTCAGATAAACAGAATACATTTAAATCAACAATTAATAACTTGAAACATTTTTACACTACTTACATAAACTGTTATTACGTGTGTGTGTGTGTTATTTCGTGTGTGTGTGTGTGTTAGTTTGTGTGTGTTAGTTCGTTTGTGTGTGCGTGTTATTTCTTGTGTGAGTGTGTGTGTGTGTGTGTGTATAATTTTATAAATTCGTGAGTTATAATTTACTTCTGCTTTAAAGAAATTTGTTTTGCCAGCCATTAGATCAGTGGTCTCCAACCTTTTTCTAGCCGTGGACCGGCCAACGTTTGATAATTTCACCGCGGCCCGCTGAGGGTGGTGGGGGGGGATCTGATTATCTACTTTTTATATTGGTTACGAAAAGGAAATAATTAAATAATTCTAGGCGGCCGGTACAATTTGATCCACGGACCGGTATTGGTCCGCGGTCGTTGGTTGGGGACCACTGCATTAGATGTTCAAAACAAAATGGTTGATTGATGATTCTAAAGCTATTGTTTGTTACTATGGTGATGGTCAGCGTTTTGCATAGCATTCAATTTTCTTCTTTGAAACCAAATTCTAGATAGGATGTAAACAGTGATAAAAAAAAATATGGGTGCGGGGGGGAGGGGGGGAATGTTGTTGACATTTTATCATCTTTCCCAGTTTTCCTGTTACTTGTCCTGGTCTGAGCTGGGTGCTCGCATTACGTCCTGACTGCTAGCCAAATCAAGTGGAGAGCTTGTAAATGGGTATCTTACTGTGACCCCTCTGACCTTTGGACTTATTTATGTGGACAGTGACTTTTAAACAATGAAAGTAAACAAATGATGTATCTAGTGCAGGGGCAGACAACCCGACAGTCAGGGTGAACATTTCAACACAACAAAGGCTGGTTTATAATAACATATATATATATATATATATATATATATATATATATATATATATATATATTAGGGTGGCCCAATATCATATGGAAAAAAATAAAGTTTCTGAAATCTAACGGGGCACCCTCTTGTTGAGTTCCATTTGTCTTACTTAGTAATTGACAACAATTTCAGCTTCCTACTCCTATTGGAAGGGGATGCTCAAGAGTCACAAAGTTTTACTATATTAATAAAAAAAAAACGCATTTTCGTTGAATTTTTTTAATTACATTTTCAAATCATGCCATTACTGTAATGTATCTCTTAAGTAACGAAAATGTCAACATTAAATGTAAATTGTAGAGTGCTGAAGAGTCAGAGTACATTGTCTAAATATTGTCTACACCGAAACAGCACAGATGGCAGACTTCTTTGTAGTTTGTGTAGGGATGACTTTTCTGTTGGCTTCAACAACTTGCAAAATAAATTGCTTTTCTTCCTCGTTTTTTGTCAGCAGTCTATTATATTCCTGTCATAGATGGGTTCATTCTAGACATGTAATAAAATAAGGTAGACGTGGTCCACGGTCAAAATTGTGTTTATTAATGAACACAACAGAATGAAAAGGAATGACAAAGAATATATTTACACAATCCAGTAAAGATATATATATATACATATATATATATATATATATATATATATATATATATATATACACAATCCAGTGAAGTAATATATTTACACAATCCAATAAAATACAAATTAGGCCAACACACCAAACTTCAAGTTCAAAATATCCAGACTCTGACTGAATTCATAACATATTATCCCCATGTGAAAATATCACACTCCACCTTAGAAGTAAAAAGGTAGGTCCTCTCATCTCAAGAGACCTGTGTACACTGCCCTTCAGTTTCTACCTTTTCCCCTTTCTCCACCTGAACATTCACTCACCTCAAACTCACTATTTACTTGACAACACACAATGAATTCATGCATAGTTCAGTCACACACACAACACACATAACACATACATGACATCTCCACCCCCCTCTTCAAAAAAAATGTAATAATTTTTTTTAGGTACATAACTAATACATGATTACTAATAATATTCAATAGTCTCCATGAGAGAAAAAATTTGCAAATTTAGCCAAGTATGTTTACATAGTCAATAAAATGAAAAATGCCATAAGCAATATCTACAAGTTTCAAACAACAATTATCAACATAGTGGCTCAAGGAAAAAAAAACATTATTATCATCATATAAAAGAATCCAGTAGTCTTTGTTCAGAACTCGTTCCCAACGATTAAGAGTCTCGACAACAAATCTGGTATGTGATTGTCATGACCTTTTATATAAACAATTTTAAATTTGTAATCAGACAAAATAAGATCATACGCAAGTCGTTAATGCGCTGCTTAGCCTTCTGGTATTCAATATTATCATTCCACTGAGGAAGAACTAGAAAGGAGTTGCCTATGTGTAGCTTTGTAAGCAAGTTCTGTGAACGCCTTGGGGGAAAGTGACCCAAGCTGAAGCCTTCATTTTGGAGCAATGATGGATCACCTTGAACACGTCGCTCACTAGGTTCTATTCCAAAACCTGTTATTGTTTTCTGTTCCTCAATTGGTGACACTTCAGCGTAAAACAATGCCATTAGACAGATACCACATGTGATTCTGGAGAATTTTTTGTGCTGCAATACTGATGTCATGATCAACAGACTGATATTGCTGCAGGTCCTTACAGAGCAAAAGATCTCCTCCAGGTGCTTCCGCTGCACAGGGTGCTTGAATCCAAGACTTTTTGTACAACAAGGTTCCAAACTGTACAAATCGTTTGAGTTGGCTCTCTTCCTTGGATGTAAGACTGAAAATTTCTCTCTGATGACGGAGGAAGTAAATTTTGATGGCATAGATCAGCTTAGCCATCCACCTAGCATAATGTACAGGGCCTGGTGCTCTCCAGTGAATGGTTTTGGTGGATCTTCTAAGATGTTCAATAAGTTCTTCATAATCATCTCTGACCTGGGACTTCAAGTCAACGAAATTTGTCAGGAAGCTCACCGTGTTTTCTCGGAAAACATCAGTGCTTGAAGGCAGTTCCAACTTACTATAGTTGTCAAGCTTTATGCGTCCCCAAAGTTCTTTAATAAATCTTTTGAAGATAGGTATGTTTGGTGAGTTAGAAGGACCGCAACACAAACTAAAAGCTTTTGCCAATACCAGTTCAAGAACATGATGACGACATGCCAGCCACAATAGTTCTCGACCAATATGATTGTCAAGCAGTACACAAGCTCCATTGAAACGACCAGTGTTGACAGAAGTAGTGTCGAAGCTCATAGCCTGGATGCTTTCTACCAGTGCCCACTGTTCTAACTGACCATAAATAGCATCAGCAACAACATGTCCTGTCCCTGATGTTAGTTTAGGGACACCTGGTAATTTTTCACTGCCATCACCAGAAACCAGCACAAGCAAGCGGTCAACTTCCCCAAGACCCAGGATTTAAGGTAAGATTTTTCCATCCCAGTGTAGAACTACAGGATAGTCAGGCTTGAATGAAACCTTTATATCTGCTGCTTGTTTACACCTGACTTTTTTCTGGCTCTTTGCATGGTACTTCGTGAAAATGTCAATGATGAAGGATCATGTCCCAGTGCTACAGCAATAGGAATCATCAATCGCATAGCTTCACGATCAGACGTTTGGTTGCGATCCAAGGCACTGGTGAAATGCTTAGTGAACAAGGAAGTATGATACCCAATCTCAGTCTTGTTTGTCCGTTTTTTAGTTGAGCTTGGACGGTTCATATTCATCTAGGACTTCAAATTTATTGGATGATTCACAGCTCTCTGTTTCATTTTCACCTGATTCACCTTCTGTAGTTTGTTGCTGTCGTTTTTCCTCTTTCTGTTTATGAAGTATCTGTTGTTTGTGATGGACTCGTTCCTGCTGTGCTACCATCTCTTTATCTTCACCACTCATGAACATTATATTTGTTGATTTTCTGTCTGCACAATGTTCATAATAACAACAGGAAGTCATGTATCTAAAATGAGAACTACGTCAGCATGGAATAGTTCAAAATTGTGAAAAAACGTTGTACTTCCACCAGTAAAATGCCGTAAAAGGTAAAACAACGAGGCCTATGAGCATCCCCTTCTACTTGGAATTTAGCTGTAAAATTTTAAAGTATACTAACTAAGGCACGAAGTTGGATTTTTTGGGCCACCCTAAATATATATATCATGGCCGCCATTCATCTATACCCCTGCTTTTCATTAGGAAGCAATTTCAACAGCCGTTTTGGGCCTCCGGTGTTTGAGCACCCCCCCATCTCTCCACACACAACGACAATAATTCAAAACAAGTAAAATAAGCCTGTTCCATTCTGGACACAGGACGTGTTAGCGCATTTTCTTGTTATGTATCAGTACGTATGTTAGTTTTCAGTAAATATTTTTCTTAAATCTAACTACAAGTGGTTTGTGGTCACTGAAATAGGACTCATAATTGAAAGCATTCTAAATTGTAGTCATTTAATCGTCCGAAAACTCCGTCAATTGTTGCATAGCTCTGATACTTTCAATTAAACTCAGAACCCAAGCTTACTTTTATTTCATTTGATGAGTTTCTTAATAAATAAAATTAAATATGTATGGCGAATAGATCACAATCTTGTCTAAATCAAGAGAAACTACTGGTGCTAAATATAGTACACAGTAACGGGATTTGGCACCAATTTTAGATTGAAACATTCTAAATTGTAGTCATTTAATCGTCCGAAAACTCAGTCAATTGTTGTTTGATAAATTGTTGTTGCTAATCTTGGTGAAACTACGTGCTGCAGTATTTCGCACCAAATGAATGGGTTATTGAACGTATAAGGTATAGAATGTTGCCATGAAAATGACATAATTATTAATATAGCTTATATAGTAAAAAACGGTAAAAACACTGATACCCAGCCCTCAGAGGTCAGATCGCGAAATGGACTTTTGATGCACACAAAGCAGGCGAAGACCTACAAAATGGTATATACATCATGGGCCTAGGACTTATGGTTGCTGAGATCTCGAGTGATGACAGACGGACAAAACGGAGACAATAGCTCATTTTTTCTCGAAAATGCGCTAAAAATGAAATGTATATGATCAGTCAAAAATGACGTTCATATAGGCCCCTACTTGTATAGAATTGGGGACCATGATGACAAAATGGCTATCGACCTAGATGTATTGATCTAAATGTTTTGAAAAAAAGCACGTACGACTTCTTAATCTTAAATCTTAATCCTTCTTGTGCCGTTATTCTCACATAGGGCTCTCAGTGTGTTTCTCCAGTTCTGTCTGTTTTGAGCTAGCTTTTCTATTGTTTTATGCAGTCTATATTGGCATTTTTTGCCTCTTTGATTAGAGTTCTTTTCAGTGTTTCGCGAGGTCTTCCCTTTTCCTTCTTCCTGTTGGCTCCCAGCTAAGCGATTGTTTCACAATTCTTCTGTTGTCTTTCCACATCACATGTCCCACGAATTGCCATCTTCTTCTTTTGATCACGGTTGAGATATAGGGCTGTCCTGCAATGTCTCAAATTTCTTTGTTGGTTTTAAAGTCGTTCCGTTGAATTCCTAAAATTTTCCGTAGGCATTTGTTTTCAAAGGAGTCTAGTTTATTAATAATTTCTTTGGTAGATTTCCAGCTTTCATTGGCATAGGTAAGCACGGGCAACACGTTGGAATTGAAGATTCTGAGTTTTGTTCTCATACTCATAGCTAGGTTTTTAAAAGTTGCGGCTGATTTTGCAATTCTGGATCTCATTTCTATTTTTGTATCGCCTTGTTTGTCTAAGCAGCTTCCAAGATATACAAACTGTTGTACTTCTTCAATTGCTTTTCCTTCTACTTTGATTGTTACATTTGGTTTTGACCATAGCTCATGACTTTCGTCTTTTCTTGGCTTATCTCCAGTCCTAGCTTTCCTGCTAGTGCTTCTGTCGTCATCTGCATTGCCTCAGGATCATCGTTAATAAGAACTATGTCGTCTGCAAAGTCTAGATCTTCTAAACAAGTTCCTTGCACCCAGTCTATACCCGTTTCACGTTTGCAGCATCTTCTTACTACAAAGTCTATTGCTATACCGAATAGCAATGGAGATAGGATGCATCCTTGTTTTACTCCAGAGTCGATATGTAACCAGTCACTCAGGCCTTGTTCTGTCCGGACTGTACAGGAGAATCCATTGTACAGTTCTTAACTTATGTGTATAATATTTTGGGGTATTCCATACAGAGAAAGGACCTGCCACAATGAGGTTCTATGGAGGCTATCGAATGCCTTTTTAAAGTCAATAAAGTTCAAAATGAATGGCTTCTATTTCTCAATGTATTCCTCTATGATAACTCTTAGCGTAAAAACTTGGTCAAGGCAACTCCTTCCTTTTCTAAAACCTGCTTGTTCTTCACGCATTATTGCATCCACTGCATCTCTAATTCTGTTCAGGATGATTTCGCAGAATATTTTTGAAGCTACTGGGAGAAGGGCTACTCCTCTCCAGTTGTTGCAGTCATTTAGATTACCTTTTTGGTGGATTTTTATTATTACGCCTTTCTTCCAACTTGTTGGTATCACTTTTTCATTCCATATTCTATTAAATGTGTCTAGAAGGAGGTGTATATTACTTTTATCTAATGCTTTGATCATTTCTGTTGTTATATCATCTATCCCTGCCGCTTTGTTATTGGCCATATTACGACTTGAGTTCTATCAAAGTGCATCATGTGTAATTCTACAAAATCTTAATTCATGGACTCAAATTTATTTAAATCGTAGAATCTATATGTGTGCCAACTTTGAGCTTTATCGCTAAATTAGAACAGGTGCAAAAATGAGTAACAAGAATTGAGAACATAACAACAAACCCACAAGCCTACATACTGCAGACACTGAAAGAAATTAAAAGCTTATAAGAAATATTTCTGTTTAAACAACAACATAATTTTGATGCATTGTTTCTATTAAATAATACTTTCATACTCTTAAAAATCACGTACAACTTATAAGCTAAAAAAATTGAATCGTTTTTTTTTTTTTCAGTACATACCAAAATACAGGGCCGGTTGTCACACTGGTGCAGCCAAGGGGTGGGGGAGGGGGGGGACTAATGAACCTGGACTTTAATACTCCTTACATATTTATTATGGTAAACTAATCCAATCTAACAATCCACTGAGTCAAGAGAATATATATTAACCACAAACATACATAACTAACAGTGTCTTAGAAATTAAGTTTGTGAAATTTGATTTGTTATAATTTTAACTTCGTACATTGTAAAACTCATTGTTACAAATTCAACATGTGTTTTACTATTTAATATATTTTTCATTATAAATATCTGTATATTTGGGAATTTTGCAGAACCCATTTTGTAGAAACGCGGTTTCTTGAAGTCTATCTACCTTACACAATGAAAACAAAACAAATGATATAAATCTACTCAGAGGCGTTCCTAATAATTTGGGGGCCCGGGGGCTTGACCTTTTTGGGGGCCCCTGCAATACGATATCATGACATGAGATAATGTACTAAATAAATATATAAGTCTAAATTCAAATTAGTACAGTATATCAATAAAATTAACAAAAAATAATCATTCAAACTTTTTTAATTAAATGAATAATTCCATTGTTAAGTGACGAGATAATGCACAAGTGACCAATCTCAATTCATATTGCCATCACGTAGTGCTTTCTGTGCAGCAAAGGCCTCTATAACATCATATAGATCAATGTTATCTAGTATTTTTGACTTCATTGACATTAAAGCCATGCTGCTAAGTCTTTCTTTCGTCATTGTGCTCCTGGGATAGTTTTTGATGAACTTGAGTTTTGAGGATAATCTCTCACATGATGCAATGGAAGTGATCTGAGTTAGCAGTATTCGGATTGAGGTTGAAAGGTTTAAGCACACATCATTACCATGTGAAGCCAGCTTCCTCAATAAGTCAATTGGTGATTGTGGTACTGGTTTGTTGATGAAAGTGCTCGTGCATAAATGACATCATTGATAAAGTGTATGTCATTATACAAACACGAAAAGGTAACACAGTTTTTCATCAGTGTGTGATCATCCATAGAATTCAACGGGTGTCTTGGTTCAAGAAGAAACCCAAAGATGTCCGCATGGTTTTGCAACCTTTGGAATCTATCCTTTATCTCCATATGAAGTCTATCCAGCACTTCTGTCGCAACACGTTTGAATGGCAATTCTATTGACAGTCCTACATCAGAACTCAACTCCCCATAAAGTCTTTTCTTTCTTCTGGGTGTTTTGCCTACAAGAAATCCATATCATTCAATGCCTTCTTTTGCTCTTTCGATGGATTGGGTGATCAGTTTCGTCCGTTTCTCATCATTTTGCAGAAAGCATGACCGGGTCTTTATCTCTTCAGCAGCTTTGGCAAGATACAAGGAAACTGACGACGTAGCTTCTTCTCTTGAGGACCACCTTGTACTACTCTCCTTTTTTAGACTCCCGGATCCAGTCTCTTTCAGTTTGGCCTTTCTCGGGGATGAATTGGCAAAAAAGTTTAGCAATTCATGAACAGTTCCAAAAAAAAGGTGACAATTTCTAGATCTATATCAACAGAATTAAGAGACGTTTCTGTAGGCCAGACCGATGGCCACTCATTATGGCTGCGTTATCGAAGATCAAAGTCTAGTCCAATGTCTTAAAGAGTTCTTCATAATGTTGTGCATCTGGCTTCACAATTTCAAAATAACCAAGGAATGACTCTTTTATTTCAAAATTCTCGACATCCAAGTAACGAAATTTAAGGGATACTTGTTCTTTGTGAGAAACATCTGGAGTGGAACTAAACATCAGAGAAAATAACAAACTTGCTTGAATTTCGTCAGACGAATAGACATAAGTATACGAGCTATGACCCTTCTATTTATGTCTATGGACAGATGGATTGTAGCATGGACAAAAATGGGAGATAAATTGCTGTCAAGATAACATGTTTTACAACAACTTAAACTATGTTTTGACAGTTTTAGTAAAATTTTTATCAGTTTTTATTTGCATGATGATATACGTAATTTTGAAATCCTTAATCTGTGTGGAATACACGCAACAGTGTCACTAACTCAGTGGCGTCACTATGGTTGGTGTCACACGATGTGGAAAATTCAGGTGTCACCCACCTCCCCCAAGACTGCCACCTTGAACAATGGAACATATTTCGAATTTTCCTGCATTAGACGGTCTTGGCCTCAGAGAATTTACTTTAAAATACTTAAGCGATAAAAACGATAGTATTACTGACAGTATTTCAGAAATATGTATATTACTTTAATTCAACTGAGTTTATGTATATTACTTTAATTAAACTGAGTTTATCAACTACGTCTCCTATTTCATAAAACCACGTGACTACATCCATCCTTTTTTTTTAGCGCGTTTATAAAAAAAAACTCCAGATTGATCCGAGCAGCTTTGAATTAGATTCATTTACCTAAGCTCCAGATGCTCTGCATGATGGCACCATGTGCTACTGCTCGTATGGTGGCACCCTGTGCTACTGCTGTGTATGGTGGCACCCTGTGCTACTGCTCGTATGGTGGCACCCTGTGCTACTGATCATGTTTTTAACTATGAACGGTTATGAAAATGACTATGCCGGTTTCTTTCTGCTATGAAATTTAGAATTGTTCATTTTGGTGTCACCCCTATGTTGGTGTCACCCTATGTTGGTGTCACCCGGTGCGGCCCGCACCCCTCGAGTGACGCCACTGCACTAACTTATATAGCAACGTGAATAGCAAGATTACATGGTGGTGGTGTAATAAAAATAAAAATGTAAATAGAATTCACCCCTAGCTAATAACTTTGAAAGTTCTTCAATTGCCTTGAACACACAAAATTGCAGTAAATTAATAAACTGAATTAGAAACGAAATTTTTCTCAATACTTACTTTTACATTAAAGTAGGTGTCATAACTACTTGTATTATTAGTTGTACCATTGTGAGTTTTTGTGACGATCTATGTCTTCTCTTCTCTGGTAGCGATTGACACTTTATTGAAGCGTGTACTCACATACATTACAAATGAATGATATAAACTGCCAAGTCCGATTCATATACTTAATTTGACGATGACACAAAATATAATTTCACAATATAACTAAAATGAAACTATACACTGCAAGATACATATTCACCGAAACATCACTACTCTATCCTGTGTGCTGCCTATTTTTGTCGAACTGCATGTCTGTACCTCTCTGTTCTCCTCATTTCTCCCCTTAATTAATTAACTCATCCCTGACCCAATGATCCATACTCTTGAAAATACAATGTTTAACCAATATTCTTGTAAATACAATGCTCAACCTAGAAACTTTGGGACACTGTTTCTGTGTAATATTAATCAAGCCCATGTGGGAGTTTGGCGCCTTGTATACGAAACCAGACAGTAGATAATTAGCTTATCACAACATTTGTATATCGAAAATACAAGGGCGCTTAGCCTTGCTTTTAATTCCAGCCTAACTAGGTCATATAACTTTTTACAGGTATGTGTCCCCTAAAAATACTAACTTTCTCTAAACGTGACCGACATTGTAATCACAGAGTCTCTCTTTATCTCTCTCCCCCCTCCCTCTCTCTGTACAATTAAATCAAATTACGCTTCTTAAATAAACAGAAAACCTTATTTTAAACCCGGGCAAAGCCGGGTACTTGGAGCATGAAAAAAAAAACAACAACAATATTTTATTTCTTTTTCCGTCCCTAGCCCTTTCTTCTCCGTCCGTTCAATGACACATTCACTTGGTGCGCGAATACATGGAATTCCCTGTGCATTGATACAATTTGAATCCAATAACATTTGAAGCACCCGCGCGCAAGTTCATCATCGGGAAATGACGTCAGAGAGGATTTTTATTTTATCGCAGTGGCTACGGCTCGGTCCGACCGAACCCGTATTTTTTTTACTTCGGGTACCAGCCATAGATAATATTGCTCCACAGTGTGAAGTCCACACCCTAACCCTAATCCTGAAAAAAAAAATGTATATATGCCATGTTCCTTATACCCTAATATAATGGTTTTGGCTGGTGCCGGAGCCACTGCGTTATTTTATTTATAGTGATGGCGTTCCCATACCGTGAATACTTTAATATAGTAAAATACTAAAATAATTAATTACAATTTGACTACCCATTGAGATTGTATTAATAATGTTAATAATGTCACAGAAACATTTTAATTAACGTATTTCGGTTTATTAAAGTGCACCTTTAATTTTAATCTTCTGAATACATAAAACGATAGGTAAATACATACACCATGTTTACAATTGGAGTTTCCGGAAGTTACCCCTCTTTTAAAAATGTATCATCAGGAAATTAAAAATGTATCATCAGGAATCTAAAAATGTATTATCGGGAAATGACATGGCGTTCCTATTATCGATAATATACTAAAATACTAGTTTAATTACAATTAAACTATCCATTGAGATGAAACGAAACATGTCTCATGACCTGCCCCATGTAATTATGTTTACGTTTACCAAATTTCACGTCATTTGGTTGTCTAGATCTTGAGTTATAAGGGAACAGACAGACAGACAGCAAATGCGTCTTATAAGTATAGAGATAAACTGTAAATTTGATAAGTATGTCATACAAAACTATTCGATATTAGTTTTTCCCATCTACTTTGCTCTTAAAAAAGCTTTTAGTTTTATCACAGAAATTATCTCTCACCGCGGGGCTCCTCTTAGATTTATTTCTTAAATAATTATTAGTAAAAAAAAAAAAACACCGTTTCACCATTTACAATTTATGTAATTACAGTTTATGTAATTACAGATGTTATGTTTAAAATATCCATGTTGAGCGGAACGTAAAGATAAGGAGATATCTGTCTAAAGCCGGTCCTGGGTTATTTTAGACTGGTATTCTACAGAATCTTCCCAAATATTATTTTAGACTGGTATTCTACAGGCTCTTCCCAAATGTTATTTTAGACTGGTATTCTACAGGCTCTTCCCAAATGTTATTTTAGACTGGTATTCTACAGGCTCTTCCCAAATGTTATTTTAGACTGGTATTTTACAGGCTCTTCCCAATTGTTATTTTAGACTGGTATTTTACAGGCTCTTCCCAAATGTTATTTAGGCCTATTGTATCCCTTTGCAACACATTATCTCCGTCCCAATCTCTATTCGTTAGTCTCTCTCCCTCCCGCTATTTTATATTCACTTCGTCTCCCTATTCTGTTTCCTCTCACCCTGTCCTATTATGTTAGCTGTTTACAGCCACTTCCTAATGTGTAGGCCTATTATTACTCGTCTGTCTATTTTGTATTCTCTCACTCCTCATTCTTTTTGCTTTTATTCCTATTTTTTTTGTTCCCCCACTCCCGCATATACACAATTTGTTTAAAGACAATCAGGATTGTAGTTATAAATAATTCAAAACATTTAAGTAAAAAAAAAATAAGCAATTAAGCCTGTTCCATTCTGGACACAGGACGTGTTATAGCATTTTCGTATTATGTATCAGTACGTATGCTATCTTTCAGTAAATATTTGTAAATTTTGTAAATGTTTATAAATTCAATTGTGTAATGCATATATCTGAAAAAAGATATTAAAAAGATGTTTCTTTATATTTGAAAAAAAAATTATTTCCTCTTAAATCTAACTACAAGTGGTCTGTGGTTACTGAAATAAGACTCATAATTGAAAACATTCGAAATTATAGTCATTTAATCGTCCGAAAACTCCGTCAATTGTTGCATAGCTCTGATACTTTCAATTAAACTCAGAACACAAGCTTACTATTTCATTTGATGAGTTTCTTAATAAATCTTGGTGAAACTACGTGCTGCAGTATTTCGCACCAAATAAATGGGTTATTGAACGTACAAGGTGTATATATAATATATAAGCCCCTTAGGAGCCCTGAAGCCCGGCCCTCAAAGGTCCTGTCGCAAAATGGACTTTTGATGTACACATGGCAGGCCAAGACCTACAAAATGATATATACATCATGGGTCTAGGACTTATAGTTGCTGAGATATAGGCGCTCCTTTATTAATATAGCTTATATAGTAAAAAAACGGTACTAAGCCCCCTTTACGGCCCTCAGAGGTCAGATCGCGAAATGAACTTTTGCTGCACACATGGCAGGCCAAGACCTACAAAATGATATATACATCATGGGTCTAGGACTTATGGTTGTTGAGATCTAGGGTGATGACAGACAGACAAAACGGGGACAATAGAGCATTTTTTTTCGAAAATCCTCTAATAACGCTAATAAACGTTTCGTAAAGTAAAAAGTTATTTGGTCATGTAATGCGAATAGAGACACAGATCTTATCAATGGTATAAAGTACTAAATGCAGGCCCGTAGCCAGAGGGGGGGGCTAGGGGGGCTGAGCCCCCCCGGTGCATGACCTGAGCCCCCCCCCCCCCGTGTATGATTTGAGTTTTTTGACAAAATTGTAATAATAACGACTATAAAACATCAATCATTTTGTTTAATAAATCAATAATAATAAAAACTTAAAAGTTTATATTTTGGCAATCATTCAGGCTATTTATATATACTTACATATATAGCTTATATAATTTTTGGGCATAAAAGATTGAATCTTATTGAAGTTCACTTCTGTGTATTTTGGGCAGCATTGGCATTTGGTGCTTCAACAGCACTAACACGAATGCTCACCCCATATCGCAGATCAATGTTACAAAAGCGTCTAAGCAATCTTTTCCTGCTTGCATTTGAAAAAGATTTAACAGACAATCTGAATGCTGAAGCATTTTTAGGTAAATTCAGTGCTAAACCCAGGCCTGTAGCCAGGTCAAAGTAAGCAGGGAGGCACCAATACCCAGCAAGGGGGCACCTTTACTTTTTCTTTATTTTTTCCTCTTTTTCTTCTTTTTTAAGTGGGGGGGCACTCCACACCTAGCGGAGGGGAACGGCCCCCAGTGCCCCCTTGGCTACGGGGTTGGCTAAACCACGAAGTTTGCAAATTTGAAACGTATAATAATATAAGTTCGCAACCAGTGCCGACGAGTGGGGGGGGGAAAGGGGGGCCAATGCCCAGGGGCCCGGCGAGTTTTAGGGACCCGGATTGAGCTGGCCAATCAACTTTTTAAAATATTAATATCAACCCAGGGGCCCGAAATGTCTGTCGATGGGCCTGTTCGCAAACTTGTAATAGTTTTATATATTGGTATCTTCTGAGGACAACTAGCAACTTAAATACGTTAATAAAATAACATTGGCTTCTGACTTCATTTTTATACATATGTATAATAAAATAATAAAGTACAAACTCCGTGATTTCTGAGTGATGTTATTTAATTTGCAAATTTAATTTTTAGCAGAATTAATTTTATTTTGAATTGAATAATTGCGACTATTGTTGTTGATGACTGACTGACTTGACTTAATCCTCTGACTCCGCGTGGGAGCATAGGGCCTCAACAACGCTTTTCCAGCGAACTCTGTTTTGGGCGTCTCTCTTCAGCTGAGCCCACGTCCATCCAGCTGCCTTCATCTCTCGCTCAGTGCAGTAGTGTTGTTTTAGTCCCAGGTCATATTTTAGTTTCAGTTTTTATTTCGTTTTTTCTGTAATAATTTTAGTTTTCGTCTAGTTTTAGTCTTGCTGCTAATTTTAGTTTTAGTTTTAGTTCTCGTTGACGAAAAGTCAACATTTTCGTCAACGAAGGTTTTAGTTTTAGTTTTCGTCAACGAAAACAACACTACAGTGCAGCGTCTCCATGTCTCCTTTGGCCTGCCTGCTCTTCTCTTTCCCTGCGGGTTCCACTCTAGCGCCTGCCTTGTGACATTGTCTGGGCTCTTGCGCAGAGTGTGGCCTATCCAGCCCCATTTTCTCTTCCGGATCTTTTGGTCAATGGGGGTCTGCTTTGTTCTTTCCCACAGGGCGGTATTGGAGATTTTTTCTGGCCATCTGATACGTAAGATATTGCGGAGGCATCTGTTAATGACCACCTGCAGTTTTGTGGTGGTTGTCTTGGTCAGTCTCCAGGCTTCTGAACCATATAGTAGCACTGCTTTCATGTTGGTGTTGAAGATGCGGACTTTTGTCCGCCCAGAAAGTGCGGTAGAGTTCCAGATGGGACGCAAGGTATTGAAGGTGTGCCTCGCTTTGTTGATGCGGCTTCTGATGTCTTCGTCTGCTCCTCCATCCTTGCTCACCACACTGCCCAGGTAGACAAACTTGTCCACTTCACCGATGTTGGATCCTTGTAGTTGGATTGGATCTTGTTGCTTGATTTTTATCCGTATGGTTTCTGTCTTTTTGGTGTTGATGTTGAGCCCAACTTTGTTTGCTTCGTCTGCGAGCCTATTCAGTTTCTGTTGTGCATCTTGTTGCCGGTGTGACAGTAGGCTGACGTCATCCGCGAAGTCGAGATCTTCAAGCTGCTTGGTGAAGGTCCATCGAATTCCTGTGTTTGTATTCTCAGTGGACTTCTTCATGATCCAGTCCACTACCAGAAGGAAGATGGTCGGCGACAACAAGCAGCCCTGCCTCACTCCGGTCCTGACCTCAAAAGGCTCCGTCAGCTTGCCTTTGTGGATAACCTGGCATGTGGAACTGGCGTACATTTGTTGGATGATGGCGATGAACTTGGGTGGGATCCCGTAGTGTGCCATGAGGTTCCAGACAACATCCCGGTCCACGCTGTCGAAGGCCTTCTCGAAGTCCACGAAGATTGAGTAGAGTGGAGACTGCCATTCAAGGGACTGCTCTATAATGATGCGCAGGGTGGCGATGTGGTCGGTGCACGACTTGTCCTGCCGAAAGCCTGCCTGTTCGTTTCTTAGTCTTTTGTCTAAAGCCTCCTTCAGTCTCTCTAGCATGATGCGCGTCAAGATCTTGCTGGGAACAGACAGGAGCATGATGCCTCACCAGTTGTTACAGCTAGATAGGTCACCTTTCTTCGGGAGCTTGACGAGGTGCCCTTGTCTCCATTCAGCAGGTACTTGTTCTTGCGTCCAGACTTTCTGGAGCAGAGGGAGAAGCATGTTTGTTGTTGTGGGCACATCGGCTTTCAGGGCTTCTGGCGGTATGCCGTCTGGACCTGTTCTTTGTTTTCAGTATTTTATAAGAAATATCACACAAATAGCTAAGCTTTATTCATGCATCTTTGTCGTTCTTCCCGGGTTGTACGTTAAACAAACAGTATAATAATATAAATCAGGTATCTATTATGTAACAATTGTGTAGCATAACTATTGGTCAATATATTTATAACAGGAATCAGAAATTGCTCAGCTCAATAAATTTTTATCATTAAAACTCTTTACTATTTAAATTATTTTTAGCAAAACTGCAACATGCCATGCATTATTGAAACGTAGTTAAAATTATATATTTCTAATTAATAGCTAAACAATCGGTACTAAAATGCACCATTCCAGATATGGAACTGCAAAAAATTTCTTGGGGAGGGGACTCACTGAGATCCCCTCCCCAAACCCCTCCTCTCCGTTCGCAAGCTTTCGGCGCTTCTCGCCTCCATTTTCGCCCCCCCCCCGAACATTTCTTCTGCCCCACCACGGGTGGATTTAGGGGGAGGGGCCGGGGGGCCATCCCCCCCCCCCCCGTTATCGCAAGTTTAGGTAATACATCATTAAATTATCAAAATATTTTTTGTTCTAATACAAATTTTCAAAAATGAAAGTATTTCCCCCCCCCCCAACCGGGGGTCAATGTCCCCCCCCCCCCGTCAAAGCTGTCTAGATCCGTCCCGATCATTTCTTCGGCACCCCCCCTCCCGAAAAATAATTCTTCGCCCCCCCCCCGAAAATGTCTTCGGCCCCCCCCAATCCAATATTCCTGGCTACGGGCCTGACTAAATGCATACATCAAGCCCTTTACCCAACACTTCTGTTACTTGTTCTGTTGCGTCATCTCCCTTTCTCTCTGTTCATTTACATTTTATAACTAAACAAAAACATTGAGTAGGCTATCAAATAGAAATGTTCTTTTTTGCATCACATACAGAGGTGGGTTTAGCTTTATTTGGGCCCGGCGCAGAAGAAAATATAAACCCCCCCCCCAAAAAAAAAAGAAGGTGTCATTCACTTATTTGGTGTAAATATAATATATATATATATATATACACACACAAGAGTGGACTTATGTTAGTTTAGGCCCTCAGGAGTTAAGAAAATGTTGGGCCCTTTAGAAAAAGAAAAGCACATCATCGGGAGTAAAATTGAGCACTGTTAGGCCCCTGAATATTCGAGGACCCTGGACGCGCGCCCGCCTTTATATCCGCCCAGCCCCGTAACGTGAACATTCTACAGTGGGGGCCAGGCATTCTGCAGCAGGGGCCAGGCAATAGCTAATTGGGGGACCAGGTAATACATTTTACTAAGTAGAGCAAATAAGTAGAGGGGGCCAGACAAAAAGCAGGGGAGACCTCCCCCTGGTCCCCCGCACGCTACGGGCCTGTATCCGCCTCTGATTACATTAAATGCAATAATTTAGAGAGGTACATTTTAAACTCAGCATCATTAAATAATTGTTCTAAGTACAATTATGTCTATTTTCAGCTTAGAGTTGGCAACACTGTTCACGCTTGCGATAGAGACGGTACTTAAAAAACTGTAACGATTGTGGAATGTTTTCCCTTATTTACAACTAGTGGATGTATTCAACTTCCCTTGTATGATTCAATTATTGTGTTAATCTTGGATTTTACCAACTAAATCTGAATCTTAGGTTAAGTATTCATAATTCTGTTACTTCAGACAGGCTACTACTAGTTATGCTTTACACAACTGCGATTAAAATCATATGATTATGATAAAGATTTTAACGTAGAAACAGTTTTGAGTTACTATCTTGATAAAAGTCGATGTTATTGTTGTTTTTTTTAAATTTAGGTCACTGCTTTAGTCCCCACATTTTTAGTCTTAGTTTATTGGATTTTAAATAGTTGATATTCTAAGATAAGATTACGATAGGCTGTCGATAGGCCTATTCCACCCATATAATGATATACTACAGTAGCTTTATTTGTTCAGATAGCCTAAAAATAAAATTAATTATATTATGTCAGTCTCTGAGTCTTTGTGTATGTTATATGCATATTATATCATTAACATTAATTTCATATTGTTTCAGAGTACAGTACCATTCATTCTATTCAGTAAGACTCTGCCTCTATGGGTGAATTTCTGTCAGAATTAGAAACCCCAAAGGCAAAGTTAGAAAGTCTAAGAACGCATCTTTTTTCCCAAACTTTACTTTCATACATTCATTAGCAGGTAATGTATATTATATAAAATTTGAAATTTATATTTTTTTTTTTTTACTGAATTGCTTATCGTATTGGGCAAAATTATTTTTACAATGAATAATTTTTTCACTTTTTTGTGACAAAGTAAAAAAACTTATAGTATACATATTTTGTTAATTTAATTATTCACTTCAACTTCTGTAGGATCATTAGATTAGACGGTTAGAGGCATAAATAGCTTTTGTGCCGCTCAAGAAGACTTTAATAATGCTGCCCTCCATTTTGTAAAATACTTATGTTTTAAAACTCGATATACAATTCGGAAACCAAAGTAAATAGATTAACATAACCCCAAGTCCGCTCCATACGGAAGCCTGCTCTTGGAGACATTTTATTGACACTTGCCATAGACTCTAAAATTATCTCTCCTTAGACTCTGCCTTCTGCTAAAGCCACCTCTGTATACATGCTGTAACGTATCAACTTATCAAATTAAATTATGTTTTTTATGTCTTGGTTAGCTCTTTAGATATCTCTAGCTATGTGATGAGTGCATCTTCCCAATACTTACCTTGGAGATTCATAGCAAAAACTATTTGATTTTGTGGAATTATTTTATTTTGGATTGAAAGTTTTCACTGGCGGAAAAAGGAAAATCTAGTTTGTGGAGATCTTGCAACAGAGATTTAGAATTCAAAATTTTTCATAACTGATATTCAATTGAGTAATGCAAATTCTGTCCCTGGCTGGTAGCTTAAAATATTGAAAAATTAAGTTTGTGAGGATCAGTAATGACATTGAGTTGGGGCTGGTTCAGTGACATCCCCGCCTCATTTGCTTCACTTTTGACAATTCTATTCTATGTTTACCTTGGCCCTCCTTCCAATCTCTGCAGGTTTCATTTCACAACTTGTCTAGTAACAGCTGAACTAATGGAGACAGTTAAGCAGGTTCCATTTCAGAGCTTGTCTAGTAACAGCTGAACTAATGGAGGCAGTTAAGCAGGTTACATTTCAGAACTTGTCTAGTAACAGCTGAACTAATGTCTTTGCGAAAGGCAGTTAAGAGATTACTTTGTCACCTAGCCATAAAAAATTTTAGCTATCAGTCCTGCAAATACTTTCCCAGGGATCTGGATACTGCTCCACCTGTTGTAGAATACATCATGTGAAAAATTCATAAGCAACAATCAAACAATTTTTTTTAAGGAATACATTGCCTTTTAACAATTTCTTTTTATCCAGTTCCCACATTTTGTTTTAAAATATTCATTTCAAGAATTTGATTTTTTTAAAATCTTTTATAGGAATGTCAGAGCAATTGAGAACTAAGGATTCCTTTAAAAATTCAAGAGGTTTACAGATATCCTGTCATTATTGGAATAAAGATTTAAAATCTCCAAGGTATGTTTGAAATATAATAACAAAAATTGTATGTCATTTTCAGTGAAACATATTTTCATTAAATATTATATGTCCTGTCTTTTTAAAGAGCCCTTGTATTTATCTGTCACGGAGCTGCAGAACATTGCCTGTGGTATGGACATGTGGCTCAGATGCTCATGGAAAAAGAATTTTATGTTTTTTCTCATGATCATGGTGTGTATACATTTGTATATCTTCCACTTTACTGCACTACCGTTTTTTTATTATGCTAATATTTGCTTTTTTTATTACATGTGCATTATCACTATTAAAACTTTTCTATTATGGTAACTAGTTTAGTGACAGAAAATGATTAAGAAGCTATTGAGAAATAATTTTATTTGTTAATTTATAATTCAATGAGCAGAAGGTCATGGTCAGAGTGAAGGCCCTCGTGTGCATATTGCAAACTTCAAATATTATGTCCAGGATGTGTTTCAACACATTGATACAGTGAAAAAAATGTTTCCAAATGTTCCATTGTTTATAATAGGTCATTCAATGGTTAGTTAGCTTTTACTATTTGATACTCTTATGTTGAAAAATTGCATTAATCATAAATCTCACCTGAAAGCATTACATAGTTGTAGAAACTATTCATAAGAAAGTTTGATGTTGCTAATTATATTTCCTAAACTTTTGTGGAAAAACAGCTTGATTTTTTTTGGCAAAGTGCTTTAAATTTAGTTTACTGTCTTTTAAAGAATAAAAAATAATGGAATCAAAATTAGAAAAGATTTTCATCAATTTTATTTAAGGTAATAAACCCAAAAAACAAGTTATTTTTTATGCCAAGATTTATTTTGATTTGAACATTTTACAACACTTTCCTAAGAAGTAATCGATATATTTCTTAAAAAAAAAATAGCTGGGATTAATCAGAAAATTAATCTCAGCTTGTGATTAAAATAGCATTAAATATCAAGTTAGAACATCAAACACTAAACCTCATCTTATCATTAACATTCCTAAGTAAGATTCTAAACCTCATCTTATCATTAACATTCCTATTTATGATTTTCATTGACTGTTTTATCAGGGAGGGGCAGTGTCTATACTGGCTGCTATGGAAAGACCAGAATATTTCACAGGAGTTGTACTCATAGCTCCATGTGTTACACCAGAGCAGGACACAGTTGGGCCAGTTAAGGTCTATTGAACTTTGTTAATTTTGTACCAAATAGATGTTTTTAAAAATGTTAAGGACACATTTAATTCTTTTTTTCTAGTTTAGTGGTGAACTGACACAGAATATTCATATGTTTAACCCCCCCCTCCCCCAATCCATTACTTATCTTATTAAAATGATGGATGATTAAAATATTAATTTTTGTCTGGTATTAAATGTCATTATTATAAAGGGATATGTTTTTTAATTGTTAATTTCTTCCTGGTCTGACCTGTGGTTAATTACAGTTACCCAGTTTATCACTTACCACTTTGACCACTTGAAAATGTACATAATAAGTCTGAGCAGTTTCAGTGAAACTTTACCTGGTTTACAGCTTTTAGCTAACCTGCCTTACAGCATTTGACTAAACTGCCTTACAGCATTTGGCTAAGAGTTTATTTTATTTTCATTCTGTCATATTTCTGACTATCAAAAAAAAGTTTTAAACAATTATTTGGGAAAAAAAATTTTTTTTGTAAGTTGAGCATTGATTTAATGCATTGATTTAATGCATTGATTTTAATTGAAAACTTTAATGGCAAATAAATAGAAATTGTAGATTTATTTATTTATATGCATTATTTAAATTTACTTCAACATTTTCAGATTTTTCTTGGAAAAATTATAGCAAAAATTGCTCCTTATTTTCCAATATTATGGCTTAATGACGAAGACATTAGCAGAGATAAAGCAATAGTAAGTTGTTATTCTTTTGTGATGTTTTATACTAAGCTACACTGAGCCAGTGACACTGTAACCAGTAGTAAAAAAATGTCTTTGTTGTAACATGACTGTATAATCATTTATTGAATATTTTCCTGAGAGTAATACTCTATTGAATAGAACTATAAAGTGTTCTTAGGCTGTACATACATTAGGCTAGGCTGTACACATTAGGCTTACCTTCATTAGGATGTACACATTAGGTTGTACACATTAGACTCTACCAACATTAGTTTTTACACATTAGGCTGTAGCTACATTAGACTGTAACTACATTAGGCTGTAACTACAGTAGGCTGTAACTACATTAGGCTGTAATTACATTTGGATATGCACATTAGGCTGTAACTACATTAGACTGTAACTACATTAGGCTGTAACTACATTAGGATGTACACATTAGGCTGTAACTACATTAGGCTGTAACTACATTAGGATATGCACATTAGGCTGTAACTACATTAGGTTGTAACTACATTAGGCTGTAACTACATTAGGATGTACACATTAGGCTGTAACTACATTAGACTGTAACTACATTAGGCTGTAACTACATTAGGATGTACACATTAGGCTGAAACTACATTAGGATATGCACATTAGGCTGTAACTATATTCTATCTCCAAAACTGTTGTTTTCATTTTATTGGTTGGCTTTCAGAGTTTGTTTGGAGACTGCTATTTTTTACACAAGAGTGTCAATATTTGAGTTATACTGTTAGTATTTGAAAGCATTTGTTTATAAATTATACAGAAGTACTGCCTTAAAAATTTTATCAGGAAAAAAAAAGTAAACCTTTTTTAAGGGAGTGAAAATATGCCAATAATTATTGAATTATTTCTTTAGTATCTCTTTGTCCATTCATACCCCTCATTCATTTATACATCTCCTTCTCCCCAGAGTCCCACCCTTCCATTGTCCAACACCCTCCTTCCCGTATCCCCCACCCCTCTGTCACATTCTCTCCTTTCCTAGTGACCCAATCACTCCTGCCCCAGATCCCCAAAACCCTCCATCCCACAAAAAAATCCATTCTTGTCTCTCATCCCACCTCCCCTAGCACCCTGGACCCCCAACACTCTGTGTCCTACCACCCACTCCATTCTTGCTTGCTTAATTCATTGAACTCCTTGCCTCAGCAATAACTCTCAAGTGTACCCAGTTTTGTGAGGCCATGTGAGGGCAGCATTTCATTTCACAAGACCTTCTCCATATGGTTTTTGGGCTGCCAATGCCAATCTTTATCTGGCATTGGGGGGTTCAACTGCAGAACCAATTTTGGCTTCCTGGGTGAATGACCATTCCAACTCCATTTACTTCTGGATATTTGTTGGATATTTGGTTTGCCGCTTGCCAGAGATCTTCTTTCTAACTTTATCAGAATACTCCTGAGAAAACCATTAATTAACCTCTTAAGTTTGTTCTTGGTGACTATTCATGTTTCTGCACCATACAAAGGGTGGATTAGACATTGTTATTGAATAACCCGAGTTTAGATGTTTTCCCACACATGGCTATTAGAGACAAAGGCATGTCTTGCCTTACCTTTTCTGGCTCTGACATTTTTGTCTGATTCTCCTGTGACAAAAACATTGCTTCTGGGGTAGATAAAATAGTCTACTTCCTTAAGAGTGTGCCTGACTTTTGCTAAGTAAGGACTTCTGTCTTATCTGAGCAGTTTCAGCCTTTTTTGCAATTGTACCCCAAAGAGTGCAAAAGTATGTCCGCAGGTAAGTTAGCAAATAAATGTACTTATTTTCACAATGGAATGCGCCTACCTTTCTAGATTGATGTGTGGGACATGGGTTGGTGATGAGTCAAACATCAAACTGATGATCTTCTCTAAACTCTAGATTGATTTAGACAAAAATTATGTGTCACTGTGTATCTTTACAGCTGTTTAATATGTCACTGTGTATCTTTACAGCTTTATAACCTTTTCTGTAACCCTTGGTTACCACCAGTTGAGACCCAGTCTTTTCTGTATTTATAAGTTGCCCAGTTTTGGCTTCTTGTGCTAGTTTATTTATTGTATCTGCATATGCTGTTGATTCTGGGCTAGTAGACACAAGTCATCTGCAAAGTTTAGATCTTCTAAGCAATGAATCATAGACCACTGTGTCCCAGTTTTTGTGCTTTGTGTTGTTCGCCAAATGACCCAATCTATGACTATTAGGAAGATCATGGGGGAAAGTAAGCATCCCTTATGTTCTCCGGATTTAACTATATATTGGTCTCTTAGCTTGCTTTATGTGTAACTTAACAGGTGGATTCCTTCATACAGTTGCTGGAACAAATGTATTTAAGTATGCAGGACACCATAGTGCTGTAGAAGTAATTAAATGATATCTCTGTCGATGCTTTCCGAGGCTTGCTGAGGCTTGCCGGAAGTTGATGAAATTTAGGTATAAGTGGATGGCCACTCCATGGATTCTTAAAATAGCTATTTGGTCATCTGCTTTGTTAGTTGGAGCATAGCACTGTATTACTGTGATGTTCATCATCAGAAGAGTTGTGGACTGGTTTGTTTCCGTATGACTTTCCCAATCTATATTTATTGCTTCAGATTCTGTAGCTGTTGGGTTTTTACAGCATTAGGCTGATAGCCTAACCCTCCTTCCTTCCTCTGGCTAATCCCATCAGACTCTCCTTCCCTGAACCCCCATCCATCCATCTCTGGAACATATCCACTGCTTCAGTGGAACTCCATCTCTGTATTATCCACCCACTCCATCCTCCCACCCTCTCCATTTAATCAATGGTTATCCCTTTGATAAACTTATTTATGAGGTTGCGTTTGGAGCATTCAGTATGATAATAAGCTCTAATGTATCTTTATATTTGTAATAAATGAACAATAAATAGATTAGATCTCTGAAAATGAGTAAGTAGAAAATAAATAACTGTATCATAATAAACACCAACTTAACAATGTGTCTGCTGGTGATGTCAGACTGGCAAAATATATACACATATCTGTTTAGTTTAGGGTCGGAAACCGCTATAACCAATTCCATGAAGATCAGACTACAAATAGAAATTTTAATATGGTGGCGGACAGTGGTGTCAGAGAAATAAGTATGTGCATTGATTTTTGTTAGTATATAGAAACTGCCTACCAATTTTTGTGAAGATTGGGCCATAAAAAAGGAAGTTAAACATGGCAGACATTGTTTACCCATCTAGTGGGGTGATTTTTCGGGATGAATTGTCATGTGGAAAAGCGCTTATCTGTAGACCTGTGGATTGGCAATAAGAACTTTGGTGAGGACCAATGGATATTCAGGTCATTGTTTAAGTTTCGTTATATCCCCTGGGGTGCTTCCATGGCCATTGCTATGGTGGGGATGAAAGAAAGGGACTACAAAAACCGTCCTATTAGTGGTTAATAAGATCTAAGAGATTTCATCTCATCCTTCACACATAAAAATCTTAGCTCTAATTATAATTTATTGTTGAGATAAAAAAAATTAAATGTATTTGTTTACAGTGTCAGAAATATAAAGACGACCCTTTGAATTATCATGGTGGAATGAAGGCCAAGTAATTTCTTTTTGTGATCTGTTATTTATGAAAATGATTTAATTTGTGCTTTAAATATAAATTTTCAAGAGCAGTGTTTTTGTTTTTTAACTTTGAAAAAATTAAATTCTTATGTCCCCCTGTTTTAAATTTGTGTTCCTACTTCATTTATGAATATAACTTTAATCTTTTAATGAAATTTTAAAGGTGGGGACTGTGTTTTCTAAAAGCTCTGCAAGAGATAGAATCTAAGTTGCCAGAAGTAAAATGGCCATTTCTTGTTCTACATGGAGATCATGATCAAATAGTTAACTATAAAGGCTCTCATTCACTGTACCAGAAGGCTTCAAGTTTGGATAAAACTATAAAGGTTTGTTTTTATTAATCTTGTCCTTTATTATTTTACATTACATAAATATTGACCTACATCTTTTGTTATAGTTATGGTATTCACTATCTAGCTAAGAGATGATTCACGCCTCATCAAAGATTTGCAGATAATATCCTGAAAATGCCTATTCTTAGCTTAGATCTGTTGTTACACAATGATCAAACTTTTACTAGAATAGACATGGATGTACACTTTGACTGAGAGCATACTTTAAGGGATTTTGACAAGGCAACATTGCTGGAGAAGGGGGGGGGGAGACGAGTTGTAAAAAAAAAAAAATTTCCGTCCATCAAATAAAATATAAACTTATGGCATGAGTAATTTGTTAAGTAATTTGAAGAAAAATAAATGAATTTTATATCTGCATTCAGAAATGTAGAAGGATTGGTCTTTTTTTCTGCATAGACTCATGAAACTTGTAAACATTGAGACTCAACAACAAGACTCATGAAACTTGTAAACATTGAGACTCAACAACAAGACTCATGAAACTTGTAAACATTGAGACTCAACTACAAGACTCATGAAACTTGTAAACATTGAGATTCAGCAACAAGACTCATGAAACTTGTAAACATTGAGATTCAACAACAAGACTCATGAAACTTGTAAACATTGAGATTCAACAACAAGACTCATGAAACTTGTAAACATTGAGACTCAACTACAAGACTCATGAAACTTGTAAACATTGAGACTCAACAAAAAGACTCATGAAACTTGTAAACATTGAGACTCAACAAAAAGAAAATTTTGCTACTAATTTTTAACTATTTCAGCTCGGATTCTAAGTTTACAATTCTATGTCAAATTTGAATGAATTGTTTTAAGGTATTCCTCTAGTGCCGCCATCTTGGTATATTTTTTATTGACGTATACTAACCATTTTTGGCACACACAATCAAGTGACCAATAGAAGACCAATAGAATTTTCAAATTGTCAAAAAAAAATTTTTTTTGACTTTTTTAGGTAAAAAGTCTACTTTCTTGACATTTCTTCAAAGTGAAAAATCTCAAAAAGTATTGCTTATTTAAGAAAGATATTTTGTACATAGATAAACAGATATGTTTCCAACAATCGCTCAATTTTGTTTTTTGAAATATTAAAAAATAAAAAAAATAAAAATTTTTTACTGAGGGCCTATGTAAAAACGTGAATTTTATGGGGGGTGGGTTAGAAAAAAAAAGATTTAAAAAGTTCAAAACACTTTTTCGAAAAAAAAAATTGAGGAAATGTAAACAATATATAGAAGAACAAGCGAACAAAATTTGATGCTTCTATCTTTAGTAGTTTTGGTAAAATTTCAAAAAGTGTGCAGTTGAAAATTTTAAAAACTTGATTTTGAGAAAAACACAAAAAACACTTTAAAACGTCGAGAAAAAAAAATTGACTCTATTTGAAAGGAATTTAATGATTAAAATATCTTTATTAACATCGAAGGAATGAAAGTGAATCATTTTTCAACTGAAATTAATGTCAGAAAAAAAACTGACTTATTATTAGTTACACACCCTATATAATGAACATATGCCATATATAGAAAAATACATCTCCAGTCATTGTATCCTTGAGTTTGGTCTGTTAATAATGATACAAAAACATGTTGTTTTATTGTAGACCTATTATTTACAGCTGTTATTCTTTTTTTCTTGTATAAAAGTAATTTTAGTTTGAAAAAATGTCTAAAACTACCAATAAACATTTCATAATAAAAAAAAACATGTCTACATTCCATTTCGCTACTTATGAATGAACAGAACACACACATACTATCACTGCCGCCTTGACCTAATTAGAATGCAGTGATACACAAAACTACAGCCAGTGAAGACTGGTATCTGGTGTTATGTAACACAACCAGGGAAGACTGAGTCTAATGTTACATAACCACCAGCTCTGGTCAGTATGTGAACCAATTGTACGCTAGGCCTAATGGTATTATGCAAAATTATATACTGTGTGCTGTGAGCCAGCTGTATTTCTATGATGGCACTATTTGACCTTTCACTACACATGTACATGTTCTAGTATGTATTGCATTGTTTTGAAAGATAGTAATACTAATAGTAAGAGAAATAATGAAAAAGAAAAGAAACTTCATTTGCGATATCCATCCAAAATGGCTAAAAGAAATAAGTTCTTTCAAAAACAACACAGATTCAGTACTATTTTAAATAATTTGCTTATATTTAGCAGATAAACAGTTGAATTGACGGTAAAATAACTTTATAGTTTATATCTGTCGTGTGTGGTTATGGGATAATAAACAATTGTAACCCAGCAACGAGACCTATCAACCAATCAAATCGCACGGATGCTCTTGTGATGATGTGTGATGTCAAGGCCTTTCCTTGACTGTCTTGGTATTTAGGTCAAAACGTCATTAGCAATAATATAATCTACACATTTTGACGATTCAGGCGATACCATTTGCGACTAGGTTAGACAGGTTATTTCTCATAGTACCGAAAGTTGACAATTGTCATTTTTGTAAAGTTTACGCGAAAAAAGACATACCCCCACCCCCAATTTTAATTATTTTCAATATAATAATGATACATATGTTAGTTTCTGACTTCACAAAACGATAACTAAGATATCGTTCTAATGGAATATACCACTTTTGAAAAATCGACCATTTAAAAAAAAAAATCTATTTTTAGCAGCGAGGATAGCCTTAAAAATGAATGCATTTCTTTACCATTTGAAAAAAAACATTCTTGAGAACTTGTATAATATCTCAACATGGAACTGTTTATGCTTTTAAGGCAACTATACATTTTAAAATGTTCTTTATAATTTCAATTACAAATAAAGTTGGAGTGTTCACATAACATTCCTACCCTGCAATTGGTTTGTACATGTATTTATTTGGCAACCATATGAGCAGACTGGACTTTCATCATGTCTTCCTTATGAAGAGTAAATGTGTAATAGTAATAACCACAAAAATATAAGGATTGTTGTGAATCTAGTAAGATAATGATTTTATAGGTGGAGGTCATCCCTAAAAATTGGCTAATAGTGTATTATATAGGAAATAAGAACAAAGCAAAGAAATTATAAATAATACAGTGGGTGATCGGTTAACGAACAGTTCGGGCATCGAACAAATGGGACAACACTTTCAGGAAAGATTTTTTTGTGTTCGAACAACGAATAATATTCCGATACAAGCAAAAACTAATTCTAACAAAAACCTCTCTGAACACCCGACACCAGTTGTCAATTCGTCCTGAAAATGGATGTGCGCATGCGCTGACATGTCATCATTCATACTATGTATCAGTGAGGCAGCACCGTATGACGTGTATGGAAGTGTGTGATGACACTTCGTCAATTGTGTACCATACATGTGTAGATGGTTTCTATCCTTGTGATTTTTTTATGTGCTTCCCTAATCGCCTTATAAAATCCCTGAAAATTTGATGATATTATGGGATCTAAAAAGAGTGGAGTGCCAAGAACTGTGCTCACCATAAAAACCAAGCAAGAGATTATAACTAAAGTAGAGAGTGGACAAAAAATGACTGATGTTGCTGGGCAGTACGGCTTGAACAGGTCTACAGTAGGCACAATCCTAGCTAAGAAAGATATCATCAAAAAGACTCAAGCCTCTAAATTACATCTGAGAAGCAAAGAAGTGCCATCCATGAAAAAATGGAGAGTGCTTTTAGTTAGGATAATTGAACTGTAGATGAAAAGATGTAACTAGTATGACCATCATTCAAGAGAAGGCTACAGAAATTTTTAAGAAATTGAAAGAACAAACTTCAGGTTCGTCATCCGAAAATCTAGAATTCGAAGTTTGTGCCTCAAGCATCAAGGACTACCTTGATACCAATGACTTACCATTGAAAGCATTGCTGCTGATAGACTTTCCCTGGCTGACAGTGCAGTTTTTACCTCCGAATACGACTTCACTGATCAGCCAATGGATCAAGAGATTATTGCAGGTTTCAAGAAATTGTACACTCGTACGATGTTTTGAAGCATGCAGATTCTCTTCAAAAATGACTTTAAAAACGTTTTGGATAGAAAAATTTGATATTCTCGAAGCTATTCATCTTATTGAAAAAGCGTGGCCAGAAATCACTCAACAACTGTTGGTTTCTGCCTGGCGAAAGCTGTGTCCATCCCTCGTTCAAGGAGGCGGAGGTGATCAGGGTGACATCCCTGAAATTATGGATGAAATTGTAACAACTGCGAGAGATCTGAAATTAGAGATGAATGAGGATGACATTGAAGAGCTCATAATGGAACATGAATGTGACGACAGCAGAAGAACTCCAAGAAATCTTGAATGAAGAACACCAAGAAACTCAGCGAAATGTGTTTTCTTCTAAAAAAGAGGAAGACGAGAGAGGAGCAATGCCGACATCTGCCATTAAAGATCTTTTGAAGAAGTGGGATGATATCAGAGCAGCGGTCTTAAAATGGCACCCAAACCAAACTGATGTCAATAGGGTTGCTGATCTCTACAACGACATTGATATCAATCATACCTGAAAGTCCTGAAGGATAGAGAAAAACAATCCGACATCGAGCATGTTCAGTAACACCTAAAGAAAGGAAAAGTACTGATTAATAAGCAAGGCTATATGTATGTATTATATTTGTAATAAATAAACTTACTAAGAAATTATACTTGTACATGACATTTTTAAGAAATTTAATTGTTAGGATCTCCAGAATGAATTATCACCCACTGTATTTACTTGGTTGTCGCCTATTATCTGAATTTATAGCTTACTAGGCTACGTATGGAGGTTTAACCAAGGAGGTTGAATTACATGGAGGCGACGTCTGCTATTTTGGAGCCCCCAAAATTATTTTTTATATTAAATATTAAGTACATAATCTCATGTCTTGGTATCGAATGTCAATATGCAGGCCAAGCCCCCGGGCCCACAAATCCCTAGGTTTGGCACTGGCTTTACAATAGTCTATCTTCATGCAAAAGCTTTGCAGGGTACAGCTAGTAGTATCATATTCACGTCACAATATATTTTATCAAGAAATTTATTTATATACTTCATAAGCTCAATTTTGTGATTTAAATAAATCTCTGCTAACATTTAAGAATATTTTTAGCAGTATTTCTATTAATGTATATTATTTTAATAATCTGTAGATTTACCCGGGCGGCTTTCATCAACTGCATAATGAACTTGAACCTGATGGCTCATCTGTTAGAGAAGAAATTGTCTGCTGGTTGGTGCAGCGTTTACCAAAGTAATTATTTCGTTGGCATATAATGTTTTACTGAGAAACACCTCAACAGTATTTACCAAAGTAATTATTTCGTTGGCATATAATGTTTTACTGAGAAACACCTCAACAGTATTTACTCAGTATACTCAGGATCATCAACTATAAATTCCTTTTTTTTTAAATGATATAATTATTTTATCTCCATTTTCCAGAATGTATTTGTAAGTTTCAATAATTCCTTTGATCACTGGCCACACTGATGACACTTTGATCACTGGCCACACTGATGACACTTTGATCACTGGCCACATTGATGACACTTTGATCACTGGCCACATTGATGACACTTTGATCACTGGCCACATTGATGACACTTTGATCACTGGTCACATTGATGACACTTTGATCACTGGTCACATCGATGAACTTTGATCACTGGCCACATTGATGACACTTTGATCACTGGTCACATCGATGACACTTTGATCACTGGCCACACCACATTGATGACACTTTGATCACTGGCCACATTGATGACACTTTGATCACTGGCCACATTGATGACACTTTGATCACTGGTCACATTGATGACACTTTGATCACTGGCCACATTGATGACACTTTGATCACTGGCCACATTGATGACACTTTAGAATGTTGTTGTTTTTTCTGCTGTGAAATTTAATTGGTTCTTCACTTTATGCTCATTGCCATATGAATTTTTAATCAACTGTAAAAAAAATTTACTGACTTTTTATCCTTTGAGAACTTTTTGACATTATTCCATTAGAGATTAAAATGGGAGAAATATGGAGTATATTAATGATCAAGTCCAAACTTTGATTTTACACTTAATTTTTGTAATGTTTTGGTTTTACTCCTTTCTCTAATTTGCTATGAAATATACAACGACTGATGTGAGTCTTTAAATCATTTATGTTAGCTGAATTAAAAATATTTTCTTGCTAATTTATTATTACACAATGCATTGGTATTTTGTTTAAAAAACTTCCATTTGAACTGTTTATATGGAACAGTTATAAATTTATAAATCTATATACTTGAGGAAAGCTACTAACAAAAAGTTTTATTTCGATATAAATATTTATATTTCTTATAATCAGTTTACAATTTATCGTCAGCCGGTGAAAAACGTGTATCTTGTTTCATTAAAAATAAATTTATATTTACTTGTGTATATTTATAAGCAGCAAATGTTTTTTTAGACTGTTACAATTTTTTTCACAGTATTTATTTATAACTTTGTATCTTTATATTCTACACTTCTTAGTAATTCCATTGTTGATTTTAAAATTTAAAGTGCCATATTGTCACAGACAATACTTGTTATTGTTGAGTGTTTGTTTATTTTGACTTCTTTATTTACTAAATTAACTTTTTGAAAATGGCTTGTTGTTATTTTTTTTAAAATAAATTTTATATGTACAATTTGCACAATTTGATTAAAAAATATTTTTTAAAAGTTTGATTTTGTTATGTATGTTTATGATGTTGTATGTTTATGATGCTGAATGTATAATACTGTGTGTCCAACAACAATACAACACTGTGTATCCTCATAAAACTGTGTGTCCAACAACAATACAACACTGTGTATCCTCATAAAACTGTGTGTCCAACAATACTAAGCCAAAGCTAAAGTGCTAAACCTTTGTCAGAAATATGATATGTCAAGTAACAAAGTCATGAAAAAAAAATATGAAGTGTGCATGGCTACTATACTGAAAGACTATGGTTGCTATTTCATAAAAGCTTATCATGTGTCTCAAGAATAAAAGCGTGCTATAGTTGACAATTGTAAATTGGTTTATAGGACCTAAGAAATTTCATCTCATCCTTACAGAGACTTCACACACACAGCCAGAAAAGATTTTGGATCATCGTAGTCCACAGGCAGTCATAACTTACAATTTATTTGAAGACCCCTTTCTATTTACCATCAAAGGGGTATGGTATAGGGAGCGACCGATATGCCTTTTTACCGATAGTCCGATACCGATATTTTTACCGATACCGATATTTTTTTTTAATCAACAACACTGCCAAACACGTGTTTTTCTCGTGCTACAGCTAATGACGTATGTCAACCAATGTTCAACTCTTCCCTGTCATATTTCGTAACACTTCGCCTACACGTAAGTCTTGTTTACCCCCCCCCCCTCCCAAATTCCCATCCCAAAAAAAAAATACACACAGATGTTCACTAATTGTATCATTCAAGGTCATTAATTAGAATTAAGAAATGCCAATCCTATTGTTTCAAGGTCATATCGCTGATGCAATTTTTGTGGACGTGACAATTTCTGTGTACGGGTTTTTTTCTTCCTTTTTTTTTTTTAAATCCTGTCTGATCTGGTTATGGACCTTTCTCACGTGTATTCCTGCGCGTCAGCTGTCTTTTTTGAAAAGATCATAATGGGCTTCCTGTCGCTTTGTGTTATTGATATTTAAATACTTGATTAATACTTAGCTCGATAAATTCTATTAATTCTCGATTATTTTTTCTACATTTTCGTCTAATCTAAGATATAATGAGTTTAAATTTATTACCAAAATTTAATTTTTCTGACGTTGACAAGTTTTTAAAGTCACAAAATGTCCCGATATCAGATTATGTAGAGACTTATGTAGGTACTTATGTAGGGACTTATGTAGGGTCATATGTAGAGACTTATGTAGAAACTTATGTAGGAACTTATGTAGTGACGTATGTGGAGACTTATATAGGGACTTATGTAGTGACTTATATAGGGACATGTAGGGACTTATGTAGGGTCATATGTAGAGACCTGTGTAGGGTCATATGTAGGGACATATGTAGAGACATATGTTATATAGGGACATATGTAGAGACATATGTTATATAGGGACTTATGTAGAGACTTGTGTAGGTACTTATGTAGGGTCATATGTATGGACTTATGTAGGGTCATATGTAGGGATTAATGTAGGGTCATATGTGGGGACTTTTGTAGGGTCATATGTAGGGACTTATGTAGGGTCATATGTGGGGACTTATGTAGGGTCATATGTAAAACAGTATATTTTTTGTTAGCATATATTGTGCGATAGATAGTAATTAAAATTCGGTAGTAAAAGGTTTGAAACTACTACCTCATTATGATGAGGTGATGGTCAATGATATTATTTTTTTAATCATTCTACTTTTTAGCTTCAACTTTTAAGATAATAATAATAAATAATCACACTGAAAAATATATTAAAGTTTGATTATTTGATTTTCATGATTAAAATTAAAAGAATAGCGGCAACAGAAATTTATTATTCGCAAATTCGCGTACATTAATTGGTACCGGAAGTGTATCTTGTCCATTTAAACAAACAATTCAGTAAGGGGATTACTTTTTGAGAAAGGTGTATAGAATTGGGTTATTTACTGAATTTTTTTTCTTCAACTCTGTTGTGAAAAAAAAATGTATCGGCAGCCAAAAAACGGCCGGTCCGATAGTTAACCCATAGTGCCAATATCGGTTCGACTATCGGTCGCTCCCTACAAAAATCGGTCGATCCGATATTAACCGATAGTGCCAATATCGGTCCGATACCGATCCGATTATCGGTCGCTCTCTAGTATGGTAGTCAGCCGAAGTCGAGAGTTGCCAAAGTGTCTTAAGGGGTTTGGGAGTCACAAGTCAGCCCAAGTCGAGAGTTGCCAAATTGTCTTAAGGAGTTTGGGAGTCACAAGTCAGCCGAAGTTAATATTCTTCCCAACTCTAAACTATCTTATATTCCTACTCTTTCTATATCTACTTTTACAACTCGTTTCTCCCTATAGTCACTACTAGCAACTCACAAAATGTCTCTCACGTGCATAGAGGTAACTATCACAATCAAAGCCAGGAGCCTCGGCTTCTTAAGGGGCTCCGAAAATCCTCAATTTTACAAAGATTTACTTCTCTGTTTTTTAGAGCATTTTCGAAAAAAAAATGCTCTATTGTCCCCGTTTTGACTGTCTGTCTGTCCGTCATCACCCTAGATCTCAACAACCATAAGTCCTAGGTCTTGGCCTGCCATGTGTGAATCAAAAGTCCCTTTCGCGATCTGACCTCTGAGGGCCGAATAAAAGGGCTTATTAGGTACCGTTTTTTTTACTATATAAGCTATATTAACAAAGGGGCATACAAAGGGGCGTAACTCATTTATTTTTGTAACATTTATTCAACATGACTTACTTCCCTTACTTATAACACGAAAATGCTCTAACACGTCCTGTATCCAGGCTTAGATTGCTTGTTTTTATTTCTTAGAATATTCTCAGGCCCACACCAAAATTAATTTTACCCCAGCTGGTAGATGTCTCATCAGGGTAAACAAAGCCAGTAACGTACCACTCCATTAAAAATGTATGAAACACGAATGTGTCAATTATGAGCTTTCTAATTATTATTTTTAATATTACAGCCTGCTAAATTATTAATTCTTACGATGCCATACACGACTAGAGACATTGAAAGACTCAGTGCTATCAGTGACATTCATAGCAGATGCCAACAGGGCAGGGTCCCAGCTTATAGGGGTTAGCGCTTGATTCCCCCCCCCCCCCAACTGTAAAAACATAAACTTGTTTCCAATGCAAAGTAGAAGGGGAAAACAGTGTCAATAATAAATATATTAAGTTTATAGGATGTTGTATGATTACTTTGTGTCACAACAGTGTCAATAATCAATATATTAAGTTTATAGGATGTTGTATGATTACTCTGTGTCAAAACAGTGTCAATAATCAATATATTAAGTTTATTGGATGTTGTATGATTACTTTGGCAAACGACCCATGTTAACCCTAAAGGGCCCCCAAAAACCTCAACTGTACAATTTTTCAAGTGACACGTGTGTAACCCGAAACTTGTGGTATTTATTGTCAGGGGAATACCTTTAGACCAAACGCACCTAAATCTGGCCCACGCATAAAAGGCTGTGTTTGTCTTAATATTTTCTCAATTATGTAATTGTAAGTAACAAGTACACACGACACTTTGTGATAAATGTAAGTAACAAGTACACACAACACTCATACCTTGCCTCTCTCATCAACTCATCCACTATTTGCTGTCATTGTATACTAGATTAATTTACCCAACGTGACCCGCTGACTATCGAGTGTGCTCAAGTTGTATATTTTGAGACCAGCTTTCAACATGTGACACTCGCCTTAGCAAGTCACTTTCAACTAAATTTACAACTAAATGTACAACTAAATTTGCAACTAAATATTTGTTCAATGGTGAGGTATGAGTGACACATATTGCCTGGAAGGACCCAAAAAAAAATGTAAATGTAACAAAAAACATTAAATTATAAATACTATGAATAAAATTATACTAAAATACCAGCAAGTTTAAAAAAGAATTGTGTTTGCTTTAATATGGACAGTTTGATAAAAGCTTATTTGCCATCCATACTTTAGACAGGGTAGATTTAAAACTTTAATACTAATTTCTAAAAAAAAAAAGTATGATCAATTGGATTTCCGTCAATTATCAAGGCTGAACATAAAAAAATAGGTTACTATCTGTTGAATCTTCCGCCCCTTCCCCATCCCCTCCCCGGGGTCACGTTTAGTTACCTTTAGCAACCCTTCTCTTCACCACTTTATTTCGTTTCGAAATAACTGAACCAGCACTAAACGGAATAATATCAAATGAATGTAACTGGGGGTGGGGTGATATAGTCTCATCAATTAAAACAAAAATCTTAAACGGTTAATATGTTTATTTTTCCCACTCTGAGTTGAAGTTTAATACGGGTGCGTTTGGTGCTCACTGATACACAAATAGTTCAATGCTGAATCACCTCACTGTATCTTAAACTTTAGCCCTACATCTTTTGTTTTTCCTAGTAAACTATATTTATTTGGTATGTGCAATTTACGTATTATGTCGAAGTTAACAATATAAGGTACAAATTATTTTGTTATAGCTTAACGTCTGATGGTTACACTTATTATAATCTTATACTTACTATCTTAAATTATCATTCGGCCTAAAGGGCCTTCTTTTCCAGAGGCTTAGGCCTACAAGACGGGTTCAGAAAAAAATTATTGCTTTCGTGATTGTTGATGTTGCAAGCAAAGTGTTTTGGAAAGACTTATTAAGTTGATAAAAAGCCACTAAATCAATCTAAGAATAATTGCAATACGTTATAAATCTAAAAAGCCTACAAAACCTGTTAAGTTATAAGGTGCCAATAAAACCTATTCAGTTATAAGGTGCCAATAAAACCTATTCAGTTATAAGGTGACAATAAAACCTATAAAGTTATAATGTGCCAATAAAACCTATTCAGTTATAAGGTGACAATAAAACCTATTCATTTATAATGTGCCAATAAAACCTATTCATTTATAAGGTGACAATAAAACCTATTAAGTTATAAGATGACAATAAAACCTATTCAGTTATAAGGTGACATATTTGTAATATCACGAAAGGGTATGACCTGTTGGCAGGGCCGGCCCTAACAATCGCGGGGCCCTATGCGAAACGGATTGCGCGGGGCCCATTCTGGGTAGGGATAAGGATAATAAGTGAAAATTAAGATATTGTATTAGAAAAAATTATGTCTTTGAATTTTATTCATTCATTTCTAAGTACAAATCACGATCAAATTAACTTTACTTTACGAGCCTTGCGTGTAGAGAAGTCATACAGAATAACATCAAAATTCTGTTTCCTACATAGATCAGGCTTACTAGCAAGAATTGTCAAAGTGTTCAATCTATCTTCGTGAAATTGTTGACTTCAAGTAATTCTTGATTAGTTGTGAGGCGCGAAAAGCTTCTTTCAACAGATGCCTCAGTTACGGGTATTGTTTAAAATATTCTGAGTGCAACAAAGTAGTTGGGGAAAGCAGTGTATCTTTCATTAGTGGACAGATAAGCCGTAATTTCTACCGGGGTTTTGGCTGTATTTGGTAGAATGTGTCTTCAAGATTCCATTTCATTTGCTAATTTTCGCCCACATATATCTGCTCTTCTGCTGACTGGTCTGTTGATGACGTCAATGCTTGCTCGAGGCTCGCTGTAAACTTTCGTATGTCACGCTGAAAGCTCTTGAAGCTGACAAGAAACCCAAATAGACCGTGGTTTGATTCCAACTGTTCCAATCTCGCTGCATTGATTGTTTTTAGCCAATATTTTTAGCCAATTCCATCGCTGTAACAAGAATCTGAACAAACTTATCAACTCTCAGTTTCCTTTGTCAAGTCAACAAGTTGTTGTACGAATCCATTGCAGTGCTCAAATCTAGGGATCGACCGATAATCGGATCGGTATCGGTATCGGACCGATATTGGCACTATGGGTTTTATATCTCATATGTGCATTTTCTTCCTAAAATAATAATATAGCAAGAAAGTAATCGCTCCCTTATCATTAACGCGGTTTTTTTTTATTACCCCCCCCCGCCCAACCCAGTTTCATTTTAGACACAGCAGCACAAACGTCACTTACCAACAGGGTCGGTGAGTTGAAGGACAAATTTTACTTTTAATCTTCTTGTGAAGATTTTGCTTTGCGCGTATATGTCTTTAAATGTTACTCTTATATTCTTTCATTCATTTACTTTCTTACTATCAACTATGTGTTAAGTGTTTTAGTGAACAACAGAAAAGAAATTGTATTGTAAAATGACACACTTTGTTACCGCATGGCAATTCAAAGCAAAATTTTGATCGGTCGGCTTTCATTTTTCATCTTCTGTTGTTCTTTTCTTTCTTTCGTCTGTCAACATTAAAAATTCTTTCTTTCGTTTCATTTTGGTTATACCAACAGTTGTATCAGGGAAGAGGCGTGAGTGTTTGCCGGTTTAACTCTTAGAGAAAAATCTATTGATGTTTTTATTGCTATATACAAAGCACAAACGAAAATATGCATTTCCATCATATCGACATCGCTAGTTTCAGAACGTTAATTAATTAATAGACTTGCCAGGCAATAAATGATGCCTAGCTGTCGACAAACATTGACAGAACAATCGAAACATAGATTTTAACTTCGTAGGCAGCAGTTGAAAGATAAGTTGGCTTCAATTAATACTATATTTACAACTGCCTATTGCTGAACGTCCATACGAAGTTTTATTGGTTTTACATTACATTGGTTAGAATCTGGGTTATTCTCTCAGGATAGCTGAATCCCAGGATAGGTCCCGAGAATTTTTTTCTCCCGGGATATTGTTGGGTAAATAAAAGGAGGCTGGGAAAAGTACCACCCACACAATCTACAGAATTATAATTATAAACGGGTTCATTATACGTTCAACAACAATACGCTATAGTACCTTCACCGATACACTACAGTATATAATGTTAACTAGTGAATGAAAGTTTTCTCTTTTTACACTGACAGAGAAGGGTGCAGGAGGTTTACTTGTCGAAGGGCTAAATAACCAAAACATCTTCATTATATATTACAAGTGGGGCTTCAGTCGACTTACGTGGGGTGAGGGTGTGTGTGAATTGCGACAGGGTGGGGGTGGTAGATCTACTTAATAAGTGGACGGAACTTAAACTTCAAATGGTTGAGTGAAATTATGTTATTTATCGATTTGGTGAACTTTCCGCATTTGGTCAAATTAACGCATTTAAGTGTTGCGTTAAAAATTTTAATCGCAAATTTTTTTTGGCGCGTTAATCGCAGTTTAATCAGTATCCCTAATTAATACATTTTTACTTTTTTAGTTTGACATGAATTATTTACAACTTTATCTTACTTTTCTGTTTGTGAACAAGTAAAAAGTAAAAACAACAAATTGTTTGTTATAAGTTTAATTTTAAACAAAAACATGCAGATTTCTGAGATTATGCAGGCATGGTTTGTGTTTCTGACTTCGGTCTTTCGGTCAGTCTTTTCAAATCTTTTGTTTTTCTAATCTTCTAATCATCTGCAAGACACCCTTTCATTAATAGCAAAATATCGGTATCGGTATCGGCAAAAATGCTGGGGAAAAATATCGGTATCGGACTATCGATAAAAAAAAGCACTGAGTCGCTCCCTTCTCAAATCTACTGTTTCATCTTGTAGTTCTTTACTCACAAAATTGACTTGGAAGAGCACGTTGTACCATAACACAAGTGACACATAAACTAGGAGAACAAACAAAAGATTAAAATAACGCAAGATAAATTATCTTGCATCAATTTTTTTCCTTGAAATAATTTTAAAGAGGCTGATAATGAGTTATCGACCCAATTTAAACTCAAACTCACAGAAATACGAGTTTAATTAAAATTCATAAATCATTTAAGTTGAGATAAGTTAACTCAAACTCACAACTCACTCCCCGTGAGTTAACTCGTGAGTTTAACTCATTTGAGTTAACTCATGCACAACAATGCTTATGATATACTATTGAACTATTATTTGAAAAATGTTGATTATATTATTACTTTAATTTAATTTTGTTAATGATAATATACTTATAATATAACTCAAATAATGAACTATAACAAAAATCAACTGCGTCCCCCCTCCTTCCAACCCTAATACTAGGGGTTAGTTCAGTGCTTTTTTTTTGTGCCTGAACGCACCGGTCCGGCGTACCGGCACCTTTTTCAATGTGGGTAAAAAATTATTACTTTTTTTTGTATTTTAACGTTTATTATTAATTTATTATATTATTAATTTGTCAAACTGAATTATTTTAAAATAGTATCTTTGCAGTTGTGAATTAGCTTGCATTGAGGTGCGAACTGGTAGTTAAAAGTTAGGCAATCCATCACTGAGTACCGGCACCTATTTTTTTTTTTTTATAAAAAAAAGCACTGGGTTAGTTAATATGTAAACGCTCCCTAAAGTAGACAAATAGGTTACCATGACATTTAAACAGGATGAATGTCTCTTTTGGAAATACGAACCACTAGCGCATGACCTAAAAATAATTTTTGAACACAAGATATTTAACTAGGTCATGTCTTTTTTTATACGTTTCTCTCCCTTACTCGCTAACCATAAACAAATGGGTTAGATCCGGGAGTAGCCTACATAAAGTTGATATTTGTTTTGCAATTATATAATATGCCTCATACTTAGTTGTAAACGATAGTATACAATAATTTTAATTTGAGAGTTTATTAGGTGAGAGATATTTTAAAGAAATAATTGTTCTTTTAGCGATATAGTTAGTTTTTATTTACTACCTAATCGTATCATTGATTTGATCATACATATATTTAACTAAGTTACTAAGCTAGAACATGTACGGCTCTATGTTTGTCCCACAAGCGATGGTTTACTAGTTTTAGTATAAGATTACATAGCCTATTTAGTACAAAATATTTTACTTAGCCTTTAAAATGACATTGACACACTTGCCTTGGTTTTATTTCCTTAGCTTTAGTGATATGATGCTAATTTGCATTAATATTTTTATTATCTTAGGAACTATTTGTGAGTTGTATTATTTTTTTTAAAAAAAGCTTATTTTAAATTTTTTTTTATTTACTACTAATTAGTTTGAAAATAATTAAACTTGTGAATACTTGAATAGGCATACCCTTGAATTCTTGTATAATTGTGAAATACTTGAATATTTGTGAATACTTGTTGCATAATTTTGCCTAATTTGGCTAGACTGTATAATAAGACTAAAAAAAAAAGCTCAGCTATTTTACACTTAACACACATACACAGTGGCATAGTGAGGGGGGCATCATACACCAGGCGCTACTCACAAAGGACGAATGGTCATGTGGTAAAGCGCTCGACTGTCGACCTGAGGGTCACTGGTTTGATCTCCGGTGAGGACCAATGGATATTTCAGGTCATGGCTTAAGTCCCCGCTTTGTCTCCTGTGGTGCTTCCATGGCCATTGCACTATCGGCTATGGTGGGGATGAAAGAAGGGCACCATAAAACCCATCCCATTAGTGGTTTATAGGAGCTAAGAGATTTCATCTTATCCTTACAGGGACTTCACACACACTCACAAAGGGGCACTAAGAGGTATTGTGCCCCAGGCACAAGTTAAGCTTGCTACACCACTGCACTTATGTACCCGTAATGTGATTTAGAATCTTTACATGTGAAAACTTTAACTTTTACACTAAAAGAACTGTCTGAAATTGATTTAAAGAACACTAAACAGATCAACAGAAGGAAATTAAATAAATGCCTGCAAAAATAATTATGTTAATGAATTTGCCTGAGATATAATCATGATTTTACTACTTACTAGTAAAAGTTCTATTACTTCATTTGGAAAGTTAGTACCTTTCAGATTTGTATCTTTGTGTATTATTTTGTATTATAGATATTTCTACCTTAAAATATTATTAATGATGTGTTTTTCTCTTTGAGCCTTTCATTGATAGTTTTGTTGAATGTTTTTTTTTTAGTAGAGTCAGTTATTGATAAAACTGTATTTCAAACTTTTTATGTGGATGGCCTTTTGTTTTTTTTTTTGTATGTATAGATTGATTTTATTCAGAACCTTTCAGTTTTATAAGTTTTGTAAATAGACCCATTCATTTACTAGCTATAAGTTTTTACCATTGAACTTTGTTACATTAACTTTTTCTTATGTCCTATGCATGTTAATTCAATTTTTTTTTCTGCTTAATGTGATAAACATATCTTGGTATTTTTATATTTTTTTAGATGACGGAAGTTGCATGCAGTTATGGCTGACTATTCAAAAATAGATTTCAGGGTGGATCTGATAGCATCCATTCCTAATCACTTGAGTTTCTTAGAAGAGTGCAACATTCCTGCTTTAAAGAATGAAAATATTTTACGTCAAGCATTGTATCGTTATGAACATTTGTGGTTGCCTCTGGCAGCTAAACACCAACCTAAAATCTTGGAAGCACCGCTAGATATAGCCTGGGTCTGGCATTGCCACATGTTGTCACCTGCTGCTTATTGCTCCGATTGTGTCAGAGTGAGTCTCTAGTTTGTTTTAATTGCTCAGATTGCGTCAGAGTGAGTCTCTAGTTTGTTTTAATTGCTCCAATTGTGTCAGAGTGAGTCTCTAGTTTGTTTTAATTGCTCCAATTGTGTCAGAGTGAGTCTCTAGTTTGTTTTAATTGCTCCAATTGTGTCAGAGTGAGTCTCTAGTTTGTTTTAATTGCTCCAATTGTGTCAGAGTGAGTCTCTAGTTTGTTTTAATTGCTCCAATTGTGTCCGAGTGAGTATTTAGTTTTAATTTAAATTAATAATTTGTGTCTTTCTCTCTAACATGTTATATTTTTTTAATTGAATAATTCATCCCTTTTTTCTTTAAAATGATTACAATTTTCACTTTAAATTGAATTATTTGTCTCTTTCTCTTTGATATAGTTACATTTTTTAACATTTCCTCTGTTCTGTTGAAATAGCTTCTGAATGGCCAAATTATTGATCATACTTTGGAAAGAAATGCAAAGGAGAAATCAGCCTCGCTTCATGTAACCAAAATACTTTGGCAGAATGAGTATCCAGATGATCCGTTTGTTGTAGACTTAAATCCCAGCTTGGTCAACCCAAAGTATAAAAATAAGAAAAGCAGTCTATCATATGATATTATTGAAGCTGCAGGACGACAGAAAGAATTTGGATACCAAGTAAGTAACGAAAATTAATGGGATTTAAAAATATGTAGAAATTTAAATATTTAATGTAAATGAAATTTACGATCAGTTAAAATTTAAATGAATGTTTTTCCTTTAAAATCAGATTTTTTGCTAATACAGCTGATTAAAGTTAGAGACACAAAACTATTTTGTTAAAACACAATTAATTAGTTAGCCATTTGATGATTGCGAAAGATTGTAAAATTTTTTCAATTCTATTAAATTGTCATATAATATATAATAAACCTTATGGATATGATTGTAAAAAAAATATACATAATATCCATTTATTCAGTGTACAGTCATGCAGTCAACTTAATTTTCTATTAAAATACTATATTAGGTTTCTATTTGGTATTTGATGTATTATTTGTTTTGTTTCCTTAGGTCACTTTACCACATTATAGAGACAAACTGTTTTTATCATCTTCATTGACTCGTTACAAGAAATTTCTACAATTGAAGATTGAAAGACCAAAAATGTTTATAGTTCCTTGCTATGATATTGACCTGCTATGGCACACTCATCAACTTCATCCACTTGCATACAAAATGGATACAGAAAATATGTACGGTAAAATATTTAACCATGATGACTCTGTGACAGATCGAAGTGAAGGATCAAAATTATACACAGCAGATTTAGCTACGAGAGAAGTAAATACAGCATTGTGTGTTGTTTTATTAATTATATCTATGCACAATAGATTTAGCTACTATAGAATGTAATAGTGTTTTTATTACTGTTGTGTTTTGTTGCCATTATATACAGCAAATTTAGATACTAGACTAGTAAATCCACTAGTTATCCAGTATTACACATTTTTTTTTTCAATTATAAAAGAGTCGCCAGTGCTGTTTAAAACAAAAACAATTGAGGAAGTGACTACCAACCTCTCGATTTGATTTCCACTGAGAGACTCATGGTGAAAGTCCATGCAACTAATCAAAATTAGTTGAGAATGCTTAATACACTCATTGGTATAGACTCTACCAATGTCTCCCATTGTTCCTCCAAGGCCATTGCAATCTAGGCTATGGTGGGGTTGAAAGAAGGGCACTACAAAAATGTCCAATTTAATGGTTTGGAAAAAAATAATCAATATGAAATAGAGATAACCTATATGTCTTGTGATCTAGGCTTGGAAAGAAGTATATGGTGAAAACTTTGCTCAGTACGGTGCTATGTACAGGGGAGAAAATCCAATGGGCAAACTTCTGAATATGACAGCAGAAGAAATCTCAATCCTGAGAACTAGGTCAGCTCAAATAACTTTTGAAAAAGTTGAAATCAAAACAGCTCCCAGGATTGCAGGAAAACCAAAGTTGAAAATTTCGACTGCTGCTAATACAAAGAAGGTAACTCAAAAACATCAACAACTAAAAAGTTTTATCTTCTATGTAATAAGCAGCCAAACATACACAACAATTTTCTTTTTTTTAAAATGATGTTCTCATTTTTTCCAGTTTACATCACTTACCACTCTCAAAGGTTCCACTACAATATGGCAAGACAAAAATTTGATTAATGCCTTCTTTGACACTCGGCATGTCAATTGTTTGCTGTTCAGTCTGCAGGAGTTCACTGGATGGGCATGTATTGGAGTCAACACACTTATCTCAGAAACAACTATAAACTTGTTGCCTGTTTTAGAGAAGGCGCCATTGGGTGAGATAATGACTCAGGAGTTGAGCACAACAGGGAATTCTAATCTACAGGTTTGTCATTTACTGAAAAATAATTATATATTCATACATCATATTCTAAAATTTGAATTCTACCTGTATATATATTTCTATAAATTGACATTTAAATACATTGAATTCTATTTAGATCTTGACACATTGAAATCTAAATATATTAATTTGAATTAATACATTAAATAATAGCCTTGACTTTAGTGGAGATGGTAAAATTCATTTCTAATAAGTCACTGTTGAGCTTAAAGTGTTGGCTTCATTTGTCATTAAACACTTCATTTATGTCTGGTTTTAACCTTATAGCTTGATTTCAAGTATGAAGACAAGAAAAAGTCATTACATTCAAAAAAAAATTCTTATTTACAAAATTAAACCAACAGTGTCTTGAAAATAATAATCAATAAAGTTTAATTTTCACATTTATTTTCATCAGTTGTTTTATATCTGTTTTCTGGCGGTGGGATGTTTTAATAGAGTAATTGCCAACCTCTTATAAATATAACTCCTTTTAGAGTTGGTTATCAAACATTTTATCTTAAGCTGTACCTTAATTGCAGAGCCGCGCTTTGGTTTTATTGGGCCCTAGACAGAAACCTCAAGATATATTATGGGGCTAGTACAATGTGCCCTATGTATATTTGATAGGGAGTAGTACTACAAGTAGTCCAGTGTATATTTAATAGGGAGTAGTACTACAAGTAGTCCAGTGTATATTTAATAGGGAGTAGTACTACAAGTAGTCCAGTGTATATTTAATAGGGAGTAGTACTACAATTAGACCTTTTGGAAGTGGCTTTGCTTTAATGTCTGTAATGAATAAAACAATGTCCAGAGAAAATGTGTCCTATTTTTATTAATTTTTTTAACAGCTTTTATTTCCCTTTGTTGTAGTGATATACATGTATCTGTCTGATTTGCTGTAGTGATATATATGTCTGATTTGTTGCTGCTTATTATTACAGTGATAATAACAAACAAAAAAAGCTAGTTAGTTACTTACTTGTTAACATTAATTTATTCATCGTGTAATATCTAGTTCAGTTTTCTATACTCTAATTATTATTTATTGTGGTGTTTATGACTGGTATCTTTTCTTTTAAATATTTAAAAAGAGCTGCTTATAGTGTCTATTATACCATTGATAAAAACTACTTTCGCATACTATTGATAATTAGTGTTTATTTATATTATCACATACATAAAATACTTCACACTACGTAACGAAATTCTGCAAAAGTTATGTTTGGCTTCATTTTTCAGTGTTTTTTTTTATGAAATCAGATGTGTTGATTTCAAAAATGAAATACATTTTATTATATCATCAGACTCAAGACACAAAAATTCAAATAAAAGTTTAGTCAAAACATATTGAATTCACTAAATAGTTTAGTGCTAGTACTTAGATAATTGGATAATGGAATACAAAAAGTGTACATTTGAACGTTTCTGTATCTTGTGAAGGGAATCATCATCTCTAACCAAACCCCAGATGTAGTCTCCCATCATTGCTTCGTCCCACCTTCCCTGATATCTTCATCCATTGCCTGTATATCTTGGTGAAAGTGCTCTCCATGCTCTTCACTGACATCTTCCAAATATGGTCAGAAAAAGTCCAAATGAGCATCTAATGAATGCACTTCTAGAGACATTCTGCATCCAAGAGCTCTGTAGCTGTCAATAAGTTCTTTAATGATAATGGTGAAGTTTTCTGCTTTACTATTTCCAAGAAAATCAGTAACAATGGTTTTAAATGCAACCAAAGTTTTTCGTTCTTCGGAAGTCATTGTCTTTTCAATTTCCATTGATGCAAACAACTTTTTCACTTGTGGATCAACAAATATGTTGCCAGAGACTTTTGCCTCACTTAACTTTGGAAACATTGCACAGATTTTCTTATATGTTTCCCCATCTTGATTCAGTTCTTTTACAAACTGTGCTATGAGCCCTAGCTTGATATGCAGAACTTTCTCAACCAGAGGACTGTGTTTTATATTGTTGCAAACTTGCAAAACTCTCTAGGTAGGCACTAAAGGACACGTGGGTTCGTTAGTTGAATAATAAGATTTATTCACAGTCTACAATGTACAGGTTATAATAAGTCCAGGCTTAAACAAAAACAACAAAGTCCATTATGCGTACAACTAATCCAGTTGAAACGAGTCTACGTGTTATCTATCGCTGGCGATGTGCTGATAACGAACTCGCGGCATCAACAGATCTGGTCTCTCGTTGTCCCTTTCTTCTTCCTTGATCGTCGCTCGTCCTTCTCTCGTTCGTCCGTCCTATGAATCACATCACAGTTCCTTTTAAAGGAAGTCTCACCCACGCTAAATCCATCATTTTCCCGCCAAAATGGAGGGTGAAGGTCATTGCGTGGGAGTGCAGGTGGCAAATAACAATATTTCATCACTTGTACTAAGGCGGGGGTGAACGACCGAATTAACAATGTGTAGGCGTACAAAAGTCTTGATTGCATCATTCATCTCGGGGCAGGGGTGCGACCAGGAGGGGGGGGGATGAAGCAGAGTTATAACAATATTGTAAACACCTGGTTGCAGCGAATGTCTTGGTTCCCATTCTTTTCTAATGTAGTGTTGAGCAACATCTCTGCTGTCCCAGAGAAAAAGTAAACAAGGATACTTGGTAAATCTCCTTGCAGTCCCAAGAGAAATCCCCACTTCTTAAAATCCCCACAAACACCCATTTGTAATCATTATACTTAAGCTTTTCCAGCAAATTCTGGTAATCTTCCTTCAGGTGAACAGAGTGACCAACAGGAATTGAAGAATGAATATTCCCGTTGTGAAGAAGCACTGTTTAAGACTCCTGAAAGAACAGTCAATGAAAAGACGCCATTTCTCAGGAAATGCGTAAAACCAATTTCGTCAAATAGTCCAGAAACGTCAGTACAATAACATAGGGAGTTGGCAACAGTATAAAATTTAGCATATGGTACATGACTTTTCTGGAATACGGACACTTTACAACTGGGATCCAGTAAATTCTATTCTTTCAGTTGTGATGTTAACAGCTCAGCACCAGATTTTGTAAGATTCAGGTCTCTCACTAAGTCGACTAATTCTTTCTGGTTAGGAAAATGGGGCTGTCCATGAAACTCAGTATCCGATCCCTCCCAGTCATCATCATCATCATCCCTCTCTTCATCAGAATCATGGGTGTTATCGTCAGCCTCTACATGACAGGTGGAATTGGGATGGGTAAATCTTCATCGTGTGACACTGGTGCAATGGAAGACGGGATATTCGGATACACCAGAGCTTTTTTGTCTACTTGTTTCTTATACTTCGATATGTCCACCATACAGAAGTAGCAATCATCTAGGTGGTTGCTAGGGTCCCTCCATATTATGGGGAGGGCAAATGGCTTACACTTTAACCACGGAGCCACCCTACAAATGTTGATCTGCAGCAACCACAGATGACGTGGGGAGCCCATGGTTTATCCTGATCTCCAACTGGCATCCCAAAATATGCTTCATATGCGACGCAATATTTTGTACCATGAGCAATCCTGTATTTCACTTGTTATGGTCCGATGTAGTAACCGAAACAGTAGCAAAAACAGTCTGGAGACAATTTGCAACCTCTGTTAGCCATGCTGTTTGTTAAATATGGTAACTACTTAGAAATACTGAATTTGCTATTATATCAACTCGTTGATCAATAACACACAATAACCGGTGATCGCCGAGGTTTAGTGTTGTATTATAATGTTCCATCCAGTTTGGTTACATGCATCCGCTCGGGGCGCATGACGTCAAACCATTATTATCACCCTATAGTAACCTTGATGATGTCATAATACTCTCCACTTGGCCTGGAAAATTATATAGGAAATGAGGTCACATCTCTGGCATAGCTAAGAACATTTTTTGGGAGGTGAAATCGTGCCCCTGGTGGTCAACATTTTAAAAAACATACTGGCAATTTCCATGAAAGTGATACAAACGAAAAAAAACATAAATCTGAAATTTACAGAGAAGCGGTTGACACAGCATAAAAACAAATGCCACCACTGGAATCAGCACATCAGAATCACACATGAGTCAAATTTTGTTACGTAGTGTAATTTAAACTATTAACATTTTGAATAAAAACAATGGTATCAATTTAACTGTGGACGATATTGATTACATTCTTGGTTTTGGCCTGTTTTGCAGGCTTTTTACTAGTCAATAATAATTGTTTTGCTACACCATCTGTAATAAGTGTGGTGGTTACAGCCTTGCTAATCGGGGTCATGTTCTTGTCCATTTGGCTAAGTACTTTAGTGCATTGCGGAATAAGCAAACTTACTACTTCTGATCAATATTTGTGACTGTCTGGACTGTAATCGCCATTCTTTGACTGCTCCACATGTGGTCATAATTTTTCATATCCTCTTAATGAGTGTGGGGTGGTGGGTGTTTTTTTCTTCTATTCTTAAAGTGGTGGGTTACAAGTGTCGAGTGACAAGTGTTGGGTTACAAGTGTTGGGTTACAAGTGTCGGGTTACAAGTGTCGGGTGACAAGTGTTGGGTTACAAGTGTCGGGTTACAAGTCCAATCAAAACAAAAATTTCATTTAAAATCAATTAGTTCACAGTAGTTCAATTTTCTAAAAACAATGTTTCAGAACCTTTATGTGCTGTACCCTTTTAAAAATGTATATAACCCCTTTGCATGTATCATATTTATATTTTTCAATATTCATTAACTTACCTATCCTTTCTCCACTCCCCTCAAAGCGTTTTCTCATGAACCACCTTACTGCTTGCAATATACAGCTTGGTACTTGGTAAATAAACAAAGATTCTTGAACCACCTTACTGCTTGCAATATACAGCTTGGTACTTGGTAAATAAACAAAGATTCTTGAACCACCTACCTTACTGCTTGCAATATACAGCTTGGTACTTGGTAAATAAACAAAGATTCTTGAACCACCTTACTGCTTGCAATATACAGCTTGGTACTTGGTAAATAAACAAAGATTTGGGCCATTCAATTAGGGCTGCAGACTGTTAAACTGAAAATTATTTTAAAATTTTTATTCCTGAAATTACTTTTTCCATTTTTACTCAAATAAATTACATACACATAATATCAACTTCATAACTTGATATCAACTTCAACTTGATATCAACTTCATCAAAAAAAAAAGTCTCAAAATCATTAGTTTTCATTTTATATTGAATACACAGGCCGGGTACAAAAGTTGCGAGTGAGTATAAAAGTTGCGAGTGAGTGTAAAAGCTATGAGGGTGTGTAAAATTTGTGAGGGAGTGTAAAAATTGTAAAGGAGTGTAAAAGTTGTAAAGGAGTAAGGAGTGTAAAAGTTGTAAGGGAGTGTAAAGTTGTAAAGGAGTGTACAAGTTGTAAGGGAGTGTACAAGTTGTAAGGGAGTGTACAAGTTGTAAAGGAGTGTACAAGTTGTAAGGGAGTGTACAAGTTGTAAAGGAGTGTACAAGTTGTAAGGGAGTGTACAAGTTGTAAGGGAGTGTACAAGTTGTAAAGGAGTGTACAAGTTGTAAAGGAGTGTACAAGTTGTAAAGGAGTGTACAAGTTGTATGGGAGTGTACAAGTTGTAAAGGAGTGTACAAGTTGTAAAGGAGTGTACAAGTTGTAAAGGAGTGTACAAGTTGTAAAGGGGTGTACAAGTTGTAAATGAGTGTACAAGTTGTAAAGGAGTGTAAAAGTTCTTTGTTGCCATTTATGTTTTACTCTGTTTTATCCTAAAAATTATTCCACCGGCAAAGAATATAAATAACTGTCTATGGTATCAAAGAAATGTAAATTTGATTAAATCATTTCTGTTCACAGAATGTATCCCTATTGATAGTTTATATTAACATTGAATACATTATTTTTAGCAAGAAATCACATAAAATTGTTGAAGACATCAAATATTTTTTAAACTTTCATTATTACTAAATTTTAACAGATTGATTGTAAACTATCTATTGGTATTTTAACAGATTAATTCTAAACTAACCATTTGGTATTTTAACAGATTGATTGTAAACAATCTATTGGTATTTTAACAGATTGATTGTAAACTATCTATTGGTATTTAAACAGATTGATTGTAAACTATCTATTGGCATTTTAACAGATTGATTGTAAACTATCTATTGGGCCTGTTAAGAAGGGATCTGTGTTGTTGCAATTAAAAGCTGGTAACTTTGAAAGAGCCATAATGCCAGAAAATTTAGAGCAGATTTGGGGTCCTATTCCCCTCCCACGCCTTCCCCCTGGAACAGACAACTGGTGTGAAGTAGCATCTCATAAGTAAGTACTGAGTTGTTGAGTAAATGATTTGTATTGGTATTGTCAAGTCACTGTGCTGTGGGCTGATTTGTATTGGTATTGTCAAGTCACTGTGGGCTGATTTGTATTGGTATTGTCAAGTCACTGTGGGCTGATTTGTATTGGTATTGTCAAGTCACTGTGGGCTGATTTGTATTGGTATTGTCAAGTCACTGTGGGCTGATTTGTATTGGTATTGTCAAGTCACTGTGCTGTGGGCTGATTTGTATTGGTATTGTCAAGTCACTGTGGGCTGATTTGTATTGGTATTGTCAAGTCACTGTGGGCTGATTTGTATTGGTATTGTCAAGTCACTGTGGGCTGATTTGTATTGGTATTGTCAAGTCACTGTGGGCTGATTTGTATTGGTATTGTCATGTCACTGTGCTGTGGGCTGATTTGTATTGGTATTGTCAAGTCACTGTGGGCTGATTTGTATTGGTATTGTCAAGTCACTGTGGGCTGATTTGTATTGGTATTGTCAAGTCACTGTGGGCTGATTTGTATTGGTATTGTCAAGTCACTGTGCTGTGGGCTGATTTGTATTGGTATTGTCAAGTCACTGTGGGCTGATTTGTATTGGAATTGTCATGTCACTGTGCTGTCGGCTGATTTGTATTGGTATTGTCAAGTCACTGTGAGCTGATTTGTATTGGTATTGTCAAGTCACTGTGGGCTGATTTGTATTGGTATTGTCAAGTCACTGTGAGCTGATTTGTATTGGTATTGTCATGTCACTGTGCTGTGGGCTGATTTGTATTGGTATTGTCAAGTCACTGTGAGCTGATTTGTATTGGTATTGTCAAGTCACTGTGGGCTGATTTGTATTGGTATTGTCATGTCACTGTGCTGTGGGCTGATTTGTATTGGTATTGTCAAGTACTGTGGGCTGATTTGTATTGGTATTGTCAAGTCACTGTGAGCTGATTTGTATTGGTACTGTCATGTCACTGTGCTGTGGGCTGATTTGTATTGGTATTGTCAAGTCACTGTGGGCTGATTTGTATTGGTATTGTCAAGTCACTGTGTGCTGTGGGCTGATTTGTATTGGTATTGTCAAGTCACTGTGGGCTGATTGGTATTGGTATTGTCAAGTCACTGTGGGCTGATTTGTATTGGTTTTGTCAAGTCACTGTGGGCTGATTTGTATTGGTATTGTCAAGTCACTGTGGGCTGATTTGTATTGGTATTGTCAAGTCACTGTGGGCTGATTTGTATTGGTATTGTCAAGTCACTGTGGGCTGATTTGTATTGGTATTGTCAAGTCACTGTGGGCTGATTTGTATTGGTATTGTCATGTCACTGTGCTGTGGGCTGATTTGTATTGGTATTGTCATGTCACTGTGGGCTGATTTGTATTGGTATTGTCAAGTCACTATGGGCTGATTTGTATTGGTATTGTCAAGTCACTGTGGGCTGATTTGTATTAGTATTGTCAAGTCACTGTGCTGTGGGCTGATTTGTATTGGTATTGTCAAGTCACTGTGGGCTGATTTGTATTGGAATTGTCATGTCACTGTGCTGTCGGCTGATTTGTATTGGTATTGTCAAGTCACTGTGAGCTGACTTGTATTGGTATTGTCAAGTCACTGTGGGCTGATTTGTATTGGTATTGTCAAGTCACTGTGGGCTCATTTGTATTGGTATTGTCATGTCACTGTGCTGTGGGCTGATTTGTATTGGTATTGTCAAGTCACTGTGAGCTGATTTGTATTGGTATTGTCAAGTCACTGTTGGCTGATTTGTATTGGTATTGTCATGTCACTGTGCTGTGGGCTGATTTGTATTGGTATTGTCAAGTCACTGTGGGCTGATTTGTATTGGTATTGTCAAGTCACTGTGAGCTGATTTGTATTGGTATTGTCATGTCACTGTGCTGTGGGCTGATTTGTATTGGTATTGTCAAGTCACTGTGGGCTGATTTGTATTGGTATTGTCAAGTCACTGTGGACTGATTTGTATTGGTATTGTCAAGTCACTGTGCTGTGGGCTGATTTGTATTGGTATTGTCAAGTCACTGTGGGCTGATTTGTATTGGTATTGTCAAGTCACTGTGGGCTGATTTGTATTGGTATTTGTCATGTCACTGTGCTGTGGGCTGATTTGTATTGGTATTGTCAAGTCACTGTGGGCTGATTTGTATTGGTATTGTCAAGTCACTGTGGGCTGATTTGTATTGGTATTGTCAAGTCACTGTGGGCTGATTTGTATTAGTATTGTCAAGTCACTGTGCTGTGGGCTGATTTGTATTGGTATTGTCAAGTCACTGTGGGCTGATTTGTATTGGTATTGTCATGTCACTGTGCTGTGGCTGATTTGTATTGGTATTGTCAAGTCACTGTGAGCTGACTTGTATTGGTATTGTCAAGTCACTGTGGGCTGATTTGTATTGGTATTGTCAAGTCACTGTGGGCTGATTTGTATTGGTATTGTCATGTCACTTAGCTGTGGGCTGATTTGTATTGGTATTGTCAAGTCACTGTGAGCTGATTTGTATTGGTATTGTCAAGTCACTGTTGGCTGATTTGTATTGGTATTGTCATGTCACTGTGCTGTGGGCTGATTTGTATTGGTATTGTCAAGTCACTGTGGGCTGATTTGTATTGGTATTGTCAAGTCACTGTGAGCTGATTTGTATTGGTATTGTCATGTCACTGTGCTGTGGGCTGATTTGTATTGGTATTGTCAAGTCACTGTGGGCTGATTTGTATTGGTATTGTCAAGTCACTGTGGACTGATTTGTATTGGTATTGTCAAGTCACTGTGCTGTGGGCTGATTTGTATTGGTATTGTCAAGTCACTGTGGGCTGATTTGTATTGGTATTGTCAAGTCACTGTGGGCTGATTTGTATTGGTATTTGTCATGTCACTGTGCTGTGGGCTGATTTGTATTGGTATTGTCAAGTCACTGTGGGCTGATTTGTATTGGTATTGTCAAGTCACTGTGGGCTGATTTGTATTGGTATTGTCATGTCACTGTGCTGTGGGCTGATTTGTATTGGTATTGTCAAGTCACTGTGGGCTGATTTGTATTGGTATTGTCAAGTCACTGTGGGCTGATTTGTATTGGTATTGTCAAGTCACTGTGGGCTGATTTGTATTGGTATTGTCAAGTCACTGTGGGCTGATTTGTATTGGTATTGTCAAGTCACTGTGGGCTGATTTGTATTGGTATTGTCAAGTCACTGTGGGCTGATTTGTATTGGTATTGTCATGTCACTGTGAGCTGATTTGTATTTGTATTGTCAAGTCACTGTGGGCTGATTTGTATTGGTATTGTCAAGTCACTGTGGGCTGATTTGTATTGGTATTGTCAAGTCACTGTGGGCTGATTTGTATTGGTATTGTCAAGTCACTGTGGGCTGATTTGTATTGGTATTGTCATGTCACTGTGCTGTGGGCTGATTTGTATTGGTATTGTCAAGTCACTGTGGGCTGATTTGTATTGGTATTGTCATGTCACTGTGCTGTGGGCTGATTTGTATTGGTATTGTCAAGTCACTGTGGGCTGATTTGTATTGGTATTGTCAAGTCACTGTGGGCTGATTTGTATTGGTATTGTCAAGTCACTGTGGGCTGATTTGTATTGGTATTGTCATGTCACTGTGCTGTGGGCTGATTTGTATTGGTATTGTCAAGTCACTGTGGGCTGATTTGTATTGGTATTGTCAAGTCACTGTGGGCTGATTTGTATTGGTATTGTCAAGTCACTGTGCTGTGGGCTGATTTGTATTGGTATTGTCAAGTCACTGTGGGCTGATTTGTATTGGTATTGTCAAGTCACTGTGGGCTGATTTGTATTGGTATTGTCAAGTCACTGTGGGCTGATTTGTATTGGTATTGTCAAGTCACTGTGGGCTGATTTGTATTGGTATTGTCAAGTCACTGTGGGCTGATTTGTATTGGTATTGTCAAGTCACTGTGGGCTGATTTGTATTGGTATTGTCAAGTCACTGTGGGCTGATTTGTATTGGTATTGTCATGTCACTGTGCTGTGGGCTGATTTGTATTGGTATTGTCATGTCACTGTGGGCTGATTTGTATTGGTATTGTCAAGTCACTGTGGGCTGATTTGTATTGGTATTGTCAAGTCACTGTGGGCTGATTTGTATTGGTATTGTCAAGTCACTGTGCTGTGGGCTGATTTGTATTGGTATTGTCAAGTCACTGTGGGCTGATTTGTATTGGTATTGTCATGTCACTGTGCTGTGGGCTGATTTGTATTGGTATTGTCAAGTCACTGTGGGCTGATTTGTATTGGTATTGTCAAGTCACTGTGGGCTGATTTGTATTGGTATTGTCAAGTCACTGTGGGCTGATTTGTATTGGTATTGTCATGTCACTGTGCTGTGGGCTGATTTGTATTGGTATTGTCAAGTCACTGTGGGCTGATTTGTATTGGTATTGTCAAGTCACTGTGGGCTGATTTGTATTGGTATTGTCATGTCACTGTGCTGTGGGCTGATTTGTATTGGTATTGTCAAGTCACTGTGGGCTGATTTGTATTGGTATTGTCAAGTCACTGTGGGCTGATTTGTATTGGTATTGTCATGTCACTGTGCTGTGGGCTGATTTGTATTGGTATTGTCAAGTCACTGTGGGCTGATTTGTATTTGTATTGTCAAGTCACTGTGGGCTGATTTGTATTGGTATTGTCAAGTCACTGTGGGCTGATTTGTATTGGTATTGTCAAGTCACTGTGGGCTGATTTGTATTGGTATTGTCAAGTCACTGTGGGCTGATTTGTATTGGTATTGTCAAGTCACTGTGCTGTGGGCTGATTTGTATTGGTATTGTCAAGTCACTGTGGGCTGATTTGTATTGGTATTGTCAAGTCACTGTGGGCTGATTTGTATTGGTATTGTCATGTCACTGTGCTGTGGGCTGATTTGTATTGGTATTGTCAAGTCACTGTGGGCTGATTTGTATTGGTATTGTCAAGTCACTGTGGGCTGATTTGTATTGGTATTGTCATGTCACTGTGCTGTGGGCTGATTTGTATTGGTATTGTCAAGTCACTGTGGGCTGATTTGTATTGGTATTGTCAAGTCACTGTGGGCTGATTTGTATTGGTATTGTCAAGTCACTGTGGGCTGATTTGTATTGGTATTGTCATGTCACTGTGCTGTGGGCTGATTTGTATTGGTATTGTCAAGTCACTGTGGGCTGATTTGTATTGGTATTGTCAAGTCACTGTGGTGGGCTGATTTGTATTGGTATTGTCAAGTCACTGTGGGCTGATTTGTATTGGTATTGTCAAGTCACTGTGGGCTGATTTGTATTGGTATTGTCAAGTCACTGTGGGCTGATTTGTATTGGTATTGTCAAGTCACTGTGGGCTGATTTGTATTGGTATTGTCAAGTCACTGTGGGCTGATTTGTATTGGTATTGTCAAGTCACTGTGGGCTGATTTGTATTGGTATTGTCAAGTCACTGTGGGCTGATTTGTATTGGTATTGTCAAGTCACTGTGGGCTGATTTGTATTGGTATTGTCATGTCACTGTGCTGTGGGCTGATTTGTATTGGTATTGTCATGTCACTGTGGGCTGATTTGTATTGGTATTGTCAAGTCACTGTGGGCTGATTTGTATTGGTATTGTCAAGTCACTGTGGGCTGATTTGTATTAGTATTGTCAAGTCACTGTGCTGTGGGCTGATTTGTATTGGTATTGTCAAGTCACTGTGGGCTGATTTGTATTGGAATTGTCATGTCACTGTGCTGTGGGCTGATTTGTATTGGTATTGTCAAGTCACTGTGGGCTGATTTGTATTGGTATTGTCAAGTCACTGTGGGCTGATTTGTATTGGTATTGTCAAGTCACTGTGGGCTGATTTGTATTGGTATTGTCATGTCACTGTGCTGTGGGCTGATTTGTATTGGTATTGTCAAGTCACTGTGGGCTGATTTGTATTGGTATTGTCAAGTCACTGTGGGCTGATTTGTATTGGTATTGTCAAGTCACTGTGTATTGGCATGATTTGTATTGGTATTGTCAAGTCACTGTGGGCTGATTTGTATTGGTATTGTCAAGTCACTGTGGGCTGATTTGTATTGGTATTGTCATGTCACTGTGCTGTGGGCTGATTTGTATTGGTATTGTCAAGTCACTGTGGGCTGATTTGTATTGGTATTGTCAAGTCACTGTGGACTGATTTGTATTGGTATTGTCAAGTCACTGTGCTGTGGGCTGATTTGTATTGGTATTGTCAAGTCACTGTGGGCTGATTTGTATTGGTATTGTCAAGTCACTGTGGGCTGATTTGTATTGGTATTTGTCATGTCACTGTGCTGTGGGCTGATTTGTATTGGTATTGTCAAGTCACTGTGGGCTGATTTGTATTGGTATTGTCAAGTCACTATGGGCTGATTTGTATTGGTATTGTCAAGTCACTGTGGGCTGATTTGTATTAGTATTGTCAAGTCACTGTGCTGTGGGCTGATTTGTATTGGTATTGTCAAGTCACTGTGGGCTGATTTGTATTGGAATTGTCATGTCACTGTGCTGTCGGCTGATTTGTATTGGTATTGTCAAGTCACTGTGAGCTGACTTGTATTGGTATTGTCAAGTCACTGTGGGCTGATTTGTATTGGTATTGTCAAGTCACTGTGGGCTGATTTGTATTGGTATTGTCATGTCACTGTGCTGTGGGCTGATTTGTATTGGTATTGTCAAGTCACTGTGGGCTGATTTGTATTGGTATTGTCAAGTCACTGTTGGCTGATTTGTATTGGTATTGTCATGTCACTGTGCTGTGGGCTGATTTGTATTGGTATTGTCAAGTCACTGTGGGCTGATTTGTATTGGTATTGTCAAGTCACTGTGAGCTGATTTGTATTGGTATTGTCATGTCACTGTGCTGTGGGCTGATTTGTATTGGTATTGTCAAGTCACTGTGGGCTGATTTGTATTGGTATTGTCAAGTCACTGTGGGCTGATTTGTATTGGTATTGTCATGTCACTGTGCTGTGCTGTATTTGTATTGGTATTGTCAAGTCACTGTGGGCTGATTTGTATTGGTATTGTCAAGTCACTGTGGGCTGATTTGTATTGGTATTGTCATGTCACTGTGGGCTGATTTGGTATTGTCAAGTCACTGTGGGCTGATTTGTATTGGTATTGTCAAGTCACTGTGGGCTGATTTGTATTGGTATTGTCAAGTCACTGTGGGCTGATGGGCTGATTGGTATTGTCAAGTCACTGTGGGCTGATTTGTATTGGTATTGTCAAGTCACTGTGCTGTGGGCTGATTTGTATTGGTATTGTCAAGTCACTGCTGTGGGCTGATTTGTATTGGTATTGTCAAGTCACTGTGGGCTGATTTGTATTGGTATTGTCAAGTCACTGTGGGCTGTGGGCTTATATTTGTATTGGTATTTGTATTGGTATTGTCATGTCACTGTGGGCTGAATTGTATTTGATATTGTCATGTCTGTGGGCTGATTTGTATTGGTATTGTCAAGTCACTGTGGGCTGATTTGTATTGGTATTGTCAAGTCACTGTGGGCTGATTTGTATTGGTATTGTCAAGTCACTGTGGGCTGATTTGTATTGGTATCACTGTGGGCTGATTTGTATTAAGTATTGTCAAGTCACTGTGGGCTGATTTGTATTGGTATTGTCAAGTCACTGTGGGCTGATTTGTATTGGTATTGTCAAGTCACTGTGGGCTGATTCGAAGCTGATTGGTATTGTCAAGTCACTGTGGGCTGATTTGTATTGGTATTGTCAAGTCACTGTGGGCTGATTTGTATTGGTATTGTCAAGTCACTGTGGGCTGATTTGTATTGGTATTGTCATGTCACTGTGCTGTGGGCTGATTTGTATTGGTATTGTCAAGTCACTGTGGGCTGATTTGTATTGGTATTGTCAAGTCACTGTGGGCTGATTTGTATTGGTATTGTCATGTCACTGTGGGCTGATTTGTATTGGTATTGTCAAGTCACTGTGGGCTGATTTGTATTGGTATTGTCAAGTCACTGTGGGCTGATTTGTATTGGTATTGTCAAGTCACTGTGGGCTGATTTGTATTGGTATTGTCAAGTCACTGTGGGCTGATTTGTATTGGTATTGTCAAGTCACTGTGGGCTGATTTGTATTGGTATAGTCATGTCACTGTGCTGTGGGCTGATTTGTATTGGTATTGTCAAGTCACTGTGGGCTGATTTGTATTGGTATTGTTAAGTCACTGTGGGCTGATTTGTATTGGTATTGTCATGTCACTGTGAGCTGATTTGTATTGGTATTGTCAAGTCACTGTGGGCTGATTTGTATTGGTATTGTCAAGTCACTGTGGGCTGATTTGTATTGGTATTGTCAAGTCACTGTGGGCTGATTTGTATTGGTATTGTCAAGTCACTGTGGGCTGATTTGTATTGGTATTGTCAAGTCACTGTGGGCTGATTTGTATTGGTATTGTCAAGTCACTGTGCTGTGGGCTGATTTGTATTGGTATTGTCAAGTCACTGTGGGCTGATTTGTATTGGTATTGTCAAGTCACTGTGGGCTGATTTGTATTGGTATTGTCAAGTCACTGTGGGCTGATTTGTATTGGTATTGTCAAGTCACTGTGGGCTGATTTGTATTGGTATTGTCAAGTCACTGTGGGCTGTGGATTTGTATTGGTATTGTCAAGTCACTGTGAGGCTGATTTGTATTGGTATTGTCAAGTCACTGTGGGCTGATTTGTATTGGTATTGTCAAGTCACTGTGGGCTGATTTGTATTGGTATTGTCATGTCACTGTGAGCTGATTTGTATTGGTATTGTCAAGTCACTGTGGGCTTATTTGTATTGGTATTGTCAAGTCACTGTGGGCTGATTTGTATTGGTATTGTCATGTCACTGTGCTGTGGGCTGATTTGTATTGGTATTGTCATAGTCACTGTGGGCTGATTTTGTATTGGGCTGTATTTTGTATTGGTTATTGTCAAGTCACTGTGGGCTGATTGTATTGGTATTGTCAAGTCACTGTGGGCTGATTTGTATTGGTATTGTCAAGTCACTGTGGGCTGATTTGTATTGGTATTGTCATGTCACTGTGCTGTGGGCTGATTTGTATTGGTATTGTCAAGTCACTGTGGCTGATTTGTATTGGTATTGTCAAGTCACTGTGGGCTGATTTGTATTGGTCATTGTCAAGTGTGCTGTGGGCTGATTTGTATTGGTATTGTCCTGTCACTGTGGGCTGGTTTGTATTGGTATTGTCAAGTCACTGTGGGCTGATTTGTATTGGTATTGTCATGTCACTGTGCTGTGGGCTGATTTGTATTGGTATTGTCAAGTCACTGTGGGCTGATTTGTATTGGTATTGTCAAGTCACTGTGGGCTGATTTGTATTGGTATTGTCAAGTCACTGTGCTGTGGGCTGATTTGTATTGGTATTGTCAAGTCACTGTGGGCTGATTTGTATTGGTATTGTCAAAGTCACTGTGGGCTGATTTGTATTATTGGTATTGTCATGTCATGTGCATTTGTATTAGTATTGTCTGTGGGCTGATTGTATTGGTATTGTCAAGTCACTGTGGGCTGATTTGTATTGGTATTGTCAAGTCACTGTGCTGTGGGCTGATTTGTATTGGTATTTGTCAAGTCACTGTGGGCTGATTTAGTGATTGGTATTGTCAAGTCACTAGTGGGCTGATTTGTATTATTGGTATTGTCAAGTCACTGTGTGTTGCTGTTTGTATTGTGTTGTGGGTGTTTATGTGGTTGTGTCCTAGTATTGTCACAGTCACTGTGCTTGGGCTGATTAGTATTGGTATTGTCAAGTCACTGTGGGCTGATTTGTATTGGTATTGTCATGTCACTGTGCTGTGGGCTGATTTGTATTGGTATTGTCAAGTCACTGTGGGCTGATTTGTATTGGTATTGTCAAGTCACTGTGGGCTGATTTGTATTGGTATTGTCAGGTCACTGTGGGCTGTTTGTATTGGTATTATGTCCTGTCTGTGGGCGTTGATTTGTATTGGTATTTTCAAATCACTGTGGGCTGATTTGTATTGGTATTGTCATGTCACTGTGGGCTGATTTGTATTGGTATTGTCAAGTCTCTGTGGGCTGATTTGTATTGGTATTGTCAAGTCACTGTGGGCTGATGGGCTTGTATTGGTATTGTCATGTCACTGTGCTGTGGGCTGATTTGTATTGGTATTGTCAAGTCACTGTGGGCTGATTTGTATTGGTATTGTCAAGTCACTGTGAGCTGATTTGTATTGGTATTGTCATGTCACTGTGCTGTGGGCTGATTGTATTGGTATTGTCAGTCATTGGTATTGTCAAGTCACTGTGGGCTGATTTGTATTGGTATTGTCATGTCACTGTGCTGTGGGCTGATTTGTATTGGTATTGTCAAGTCACTGTGGGCTGATTTGTATTGGTATTGTCAAGTCACTGTGGAGCTGATTTGTATTGGTATTGTCACTGTCACTGTGGGCTGGAATTTGTATTGGTATTGTCAAGTCACTGTGGGCTGATTTGTATTGTTGGTATTGTCAAGTCACTGTGGGCTGATTTGTATTGGTATTATGTCAAGTCACTGTGGGCTGATTTGTATTGGTATTGTCAAGTCACTGTGGGCTGATTTGTATTGGTATTATTGAAGTCACTGTGGGCTGATTTGTATTGGTATTGTCAAGTCACTGTGGGCTGATTTGTATTGGTATTGTTCAAGGTCACTGTGGGCTGATTTGTATTGTGGTATTTGTCATAGTCACTGTGTGTGGGCTGATTTGTATTGGTATTGTCAAGTCACTGTGGGCTGATTTGTATTGGTATTGTCAAGTCACTGTGGGCTGATTTGTATTGGTATTGTCAAGTCACTGTGGTGGGCTGATTTGTATTAGTATTGTCAAGTCACTGTGGGCTGATTTGTATTGGTATTGTCAAGTCACTGTGGGCTGATTTGTATTGGTATTGTCATGTCACTGTGCTGTGGGCTGATTTGTATTGGTATTGTCAAGTCACTGTGGGCTGATTTGTATTGGTATTGTCAAGTCACTGTGGGCTGATTTGTATTGGTATTAGTATTGTCATGTCACTGTGCTGTGGGCTATTTGATTTGTATTGAGCATGGTATTGTCAAGTCACTGTGGGCTGATTTGTATTGTTTAGTATTGTCTCATCTGATTGGTATTGTCAAGTCACTGTGGGCTGATTTGTATTGGTATTGTCAAGTCATGTGTGTGGGCTGATTTACAACGTGGTATTGTCAAGTCACTGTGGGCTGATTTGTATTGGTATTGTCAAGTCACTGTGGGCTGATTTGTGTTGGTGATTGTCAAGTCACTGTGGGCTGATTTGTATTGGTATTGTCAAGTCACTGTGGGCTGATTTGTATTGGGTATTGTCAAAGTCACTGTGGGCTGTATTAGGAATTGTCTGATTTGTATTGGTATTGTCAAGTCACTGTGCTGATTCAAGTATTGCAAGCAGGGCTGATTTGTCATTGGTATTGTCAAGTCACTGTGAGGCTGATTTGTATTGGTATTATTAGGTCAAGTCACTGTGGGCTGATTTGTATTGGTATTGTCACAGTCACTGTGGGCTGATTTGTATTGGTATTGTCAAGTCACTGTGCAGCTGCAGTTTGTATTAGGTATTGTCATGTCACTGTGATGTGGGCTTATGCATTTATTATCAAGTACTGGGCTGATTTGTATTGGGTATTGTCAAAGTCACTGTGGGCTGATTTGTATGGTGGTATTGTCAAGTCACTGTGGGCTGATTTGTATTGGTATTGTCACTGTCTACTGTGGGCTGATTTGTATTGGTATTGTCAAGTCACTGTGGGCTGAGGGGTGTATTGGCACAGTATTGGTCTTGTGGTTGTCAAGTCACTGTGGGCTGATTTGTATTGGTATTGTCATGTCACTGTGGGGCTGATTTGTATTGGTATTGTCAAGTCACTGTGGGCTGATTTGTATTGGTATTGTCAAGTCACTGTGGGCTGATTTGTATTGGTGTATGAATCATATCTGTAATGAGCTGATTTGTATTGGTATTGTCATGTCACTATGCTGTGGGCTGATTTGTATTGGTATTGTCAAGTCATAACAGGCTGATTTGTATTCTTATTGTCACATGCTGTGGGCTGATTTGTATTGGTAATTGTCAAGTCACTGGCTGTTGATTTGTATTGGTATTGTTCAAGTCACTGTGATGTGGGCTGATTTGTATTGGTATTGTCATGTCACTGTGGGCTGATTTGTAGGTGTATTGTCAAGTCCTGTGGGCTGATTTGTATTGGTATTGTCATCACTGTGGGCTGATTTATTGGTATTTCAAGTCACGTGGGCTGATTTGTGATTGAATATGTCAGGGTCACTGTGGGCTCATTTGTATTAGTGTTGTCATGTCCTGTGTGAGCTGGTTAACCATTAGTATTGTAGTCACTGTGGGCTGATTTATGTATTGGTATTGTCAGAGTCACATTTGTTGGGCTGAATTGTATTGGTATTTTAGTCATGTCACTGTGGGTGGGCTGATTTGTATTGGTATTTTCATGTCATTTATATTGGTATTGTCACTGTGATTTGTGACAGTATTGTCAAGTCACACAGGCTGTGGGCTGGTTGTATTGGTATTATTAGAAGTGCTGTGGGCTGATTGTATTGGTATTGTCACTGTGCTGTGCATTATTTATGTTATTGGATATGTCTATGTGCTGTGGGCTGATTTGTATTGGGTATTATTAAAGTCACTGGGCTGAATTGTATTATTGGTATTGTCATGTCACTGTGGGCTGATTTGTATTGGTATTGTCATGTCACTGTGGGCTGATTTGTATTGGTATTGTCAAGTCACTGTGGGCTGATTTGTATTGGTATTGTCAAGTCTCACTGTGGGCTGATTTGTATTGGTATTGTCAAGTCACTGTGGGCTGATTTACATATTGGTGTTGTCAAGTCACTTGTTTTGTATTGGTATTGTCAAGTCACTGTGGGCTGATTTGTATTGGTATTGTCAAGTCACTGTGGGCTGATTTGTATTGGTATTGTCAAGTCACTGTGGGCTGATTTGTATTTGTGTATTGTCAAGTCACTGTGGGCTGATTTGTATTGGTATTGTCAAGTCACTTTGGGCTGATTTGTATTGGTATTGTCAAGTCACTGTGGGCTGATTTGTATTGGTATTGTCATGTCACTGTGGGCTGATTTGTGATTGGTATTGTCAAGTCACTGTGGGCTGATTTGTATTGGTATTGTCAAGTCACTGTGGGCTGATTTGTATTGGTATTGTCAAGTCACTGTGGGCTGATTTGTATTGGTATTGTCAAGTCACTGTGGGCTGATTTGTATTGGTATTGTCAAGTCACTGTGGGCTGATTTGTATTGGTATTGTCAAGTCACTGTGGGCTGATTTGTATTGGTTTGTATTGGTATTGTCAAGTCACTATGGGCTGATTTGTATTGGTATTGTCAAGTCACTGTGGGCTGATTTGTATTGGTATTGTCATGTCACTGTGCTGTGGGCTGATTTGTATTGGTATTGTTAAGTCACTGTGGGCTGATTTGTATTGGTATTGTCATGTCACTGTGGGCTGGATTTGTATTGGTATTGTCAAGTCACTGTGGGCTGATTTGTATTGGTATTGTCAAGTCACTGTGGGCTGATTATTGGTGTCATTGGTGGTTGTATTAGTATTGTCAAGTCACTGTGGGCTGATTTATTGGTATGTCAAGTCACTTGTGCTGTGGGCTGATTTGTATTGGTATTGTCAAGTCACTGTGGGCTGATTTGTATTGGTATTGTCAAGTCACTGTGGGCTGATTTGTATTGGTATTGTCAAGTCACTGTGGGCTGATTTGTATTGGTATTGTCAAGTCACTGTGGGCTGATTTGTATTGGTATTGTCAAGTCACTGTGGGCTGATTTGTATTGGTATTGTCAAGTCACTGTGGGCTGATTTGTATTGGTATTGTCAAGTCACTGTGGGCTGATTTGTATTGGTATTGTCAAGTCGCTGTGGGCTGATTTGTATGGTATTTGTCAAGTCACTGTGGGCTGATTTGTATTGGGTATTGTCAAGTCACTGTGGGCTGATTTGTATTGGTATTGTCAAGTCACTGTGGGCTGATTTGTATTGGTATTGTCAAGTCACTGTGGGCTGATTTGTATTGTCACTGTGGGCTGATTTGTAATGGTATTGTCAAGTCACTGTGGGCTGATTTGTATTGGTATTGTCATGTCACTTAGCTGTGGGCTGATTTGTATTGGTATTGTCAAGTCACTGTGGGCTGATTTGTATTGGTATTGTCAAGTCACTGTGGGCTGATTTGTATTGTATTGTCAAGTCACTGTGGGCTGATTTGTATTGGTATTGTCATGTCACTGTGGGGCTGATTTGTATTGGTATTGTCAAGTCACTGTGTTATTGGTATTGTCAATGTCACTGTGGGCTGATTTGTATTGGTATTGTCATGTCACTGTGGGCTGATTTGTATTGGTATTGTCAAGTCACTGTGGGCTGATTTGTATTGGTATTGTCAAGTCACTGTGGGCTGATTTGTATTGGTATTGTCAAGTCACTGTGGGCTGATTTGTATTGGTATTGTCATGTCACTGTGCTGTGGGCTGATTTGTATTGGTATTGTCAAGTCACTGTGGGCTGATTTGTATTGGTATTGTCAAGTCACTGTGGGCTGATTTGTATTGGTATTGTCAAGTCACTGTGGGCTGATTTGTATTGTATTGTCAAGTCACTGTGGGCTGATTTGTATTGGTATTGTCAAGTCACTGTGGGCTGATTTGTATTGGTATTGTCAAGTCACTGTGGGCTGATTTGTATTGGTATTGTCAAGTCACTGTGGGCTGATTTGTATTGGTATTGTCATGTCACTGTGGCTGATTTGTATTGGTATTGTCAAGTCACTGTGGGCTGATTTGATTGGTATTGTCACATTGGGCTGATTGTATTGGGTATTGTCAAGTCACTGTGGGCTGATTTGTATTGGTATTGTCAAGTCACTGTGGGCTGATTTGTATTGGTATTGTCAAGTCACTGTGGGCTGATTTGTATTGGTATTGTCAAGTCACTGTGGTCTGATTTGTATTGGTATTGTCAAGTCACTGTGGGCTGATTTGTATTGGTATTGTCAAGTCACTGTGGGCTGAGTTTGTATTGGTGTTGTCAAGTCACTGAGCTGTGGGCTGATTTGTATTGGTATTGTCAAGTCACTGTGGGCTGATTTGTATTGGTATTGTCAAGTCACTGTGGGCTGATTTGTATTGGTATTGTCAAGTCACTGTGGGCTGATTTGTATTGGTATTGTCATGTCACTGTGCTGTGGGCTGATTTGTATTGGTATTGTCAAGTCACTGTGGGCTGATTTGTATTGGTATTGTCAAGTCACTGTGGGCTGATTTGTATTGGTATTGTCAAGTCACTGTGGGCTGATTTGTATTGGTATTGTCAAGTCACTGTGGGCTGATTTGTATTGGTATTGTCAAGTCACTGTGGGCTGATTTGTATTGGTATTGTCATGTCACTGTGAGGGCTGATTTGTATTGGTATTGTCAAGTCACTGTGGGCTGATTTGTATTGGTATTGTCAAGTCACTGTGGGCTGATTTGTATTGGTATAGTCATGTCACTGTGCTGTGGGCTGATTTGTATTGGTATTGTCAAGTCACTGTGCTGTGGGCTGATTTGTATTGGTATTGTCAAGTCACTGTGGGCTGATTTGTATTGGTATTGTCAAGTCACTGTGGGCTGATTTGTATTGGTATTGTCATGTCACTGTGGGCTGATTTGTATTGGTATTGTCATGTCACTGTGGGCTGATTTGTATTGGTATTGTCAAGTCACTGTGGGCTGATTTGTATTGGTATTGTCAAGTCACTGTGGGCTGATTTGTATTGGTATTGTCAAGTCACTGTGGGCTGATTTGTATTGGTATTGTCAAGTCACTGTGGGCTGATTTGTATTGGTATTGTCAAGTCACTGTGGGCTGATTTGTATTGGTATTGTCAAGTCACTGTGGGCTGATTTGTATTGGTATTGTCATGTCACTGTGCTGTGGGCTGATTTGTATTGGTATTGTCAAGTCACTGTGGGCTGATTTGTATTGGTATTGTCAAGTCACTGTGGGCTGATTTGTATTGGTATTGTCATGTCACTGTGGGCTGATTTGTATTGGTATTGTCAAGTCACTGTGGGCTGATTTGTATTGGTATTGTCAAGTCACTGTGGGCTGATTTGTATTGGTATTGTCAAGTCACTGTGGGCTGATTTGTATTGGTATTGTCAAGTCACTGTGGGCTGATTTGTATTGGTATTGTCAAGTCACTGTGGGCTGATTTGTATTGGTATTGTCATGTCACTGTGGGGGCTGATTTGTATTGGTATTGTCAAGTCACTGTGGGCTGATTTGTATTGGTATTGTCAAGTCACTGTGGGCTGATTTGTATTGGTATTGTCAAGTCACTGTGGGCTGATTTGTATTGGTATTGTCAAGTCACTGTGGGCTGATTTGTATTGGTATTGTCAAGTCACTGTGGGCTGATTTGTATTGGTATTGTCAAGTCACTGTGGGCTGATTTGTATTGGTATTGTCAAGTCACTGTGGGCTGATTTGTATTGGTATTGTTAAGTCACTGTGGGCTGATTTGTATTGGTATTGTCAAGTCACTGTGGGCTGATTTGTATTGGTATTGTCAAGTCACTGTGGGCTGATTTGTATTGGTATTGTCAAGTCACTGTGGGCTGATTTGTATTGGTATTGTCAAGTCACTGTGGGCTGATTTGTATTGGTATTGTCAAGTCACTGTGGGCTGATTTGTATTGGTATTGTCAAGTCACTGTGGGCTGATTTGTATTGGTATTGTCATGTCACTGTGGGCTGATTTGTATTGGTATTGTCAAGTCACTGTGGGCTGATTTGTATTGGTATTGTCATGTCACTGTGGGCTGATTTGTATTGGTATTGTCAAGTCACTGTGGGCTGATTTGTATTGGTATTGTCATGTCACTGTGATGGTGGTCTGATTTGTATTGGTATTGTCATGTCACTGTGGTCAGCTGATTTGTATTGGTATTGTCAAGTCACTGTGGGCTGATTTGTATTGGTATTGTCAAGTCACTGTGGGCTGATTTGTATTGGTATTGTCAAGTCACTGTGGGCTGATTTGTATTGGTATTGTCAAGTCACTGTGGGCTGATTTGTTTTGGTATTGTCAAGTCACTGTGGGCTGATTTGTATTGGTTTTGTCTTGTCACTGTGCTGTGGGCTGATTTGTATTGGTATTGTCATGTCACTGTGGGCTGATTTATATTGGTATTGTCAAGTCACTGTGGGCTGATTTGTATTGGTATTGTCACATCACTGTGGGCTGATTTGTATTGGTATTGTCAAGTCACTGAGCTGTGGGCTGATTTGTATTGGTATTGTCAAGTCACTGTGGGCTTATTTGTATTGGTATTGTCATGTCACTGTGCTGTGGGCTTATTTGTATTGGTATTGTCATGCCACTGTGGGCTGATTTATATTGGTATTGTCAAGTCACTGTGGGCTGAATTGTATTGGTATTGTCATGTCACTGTGGGCTGATTTGTATTGGTATTGTCAAGTCACTGTGGGCTGATTTGTATTGGTATTGTCAAGTCACTGTGGGCTGATTTGTATTGGTATTGTCAAGTCACTGTGGGCTGATTTGTATTGGTATTGTCAAGTCACTGTGGGCTGATTTGTATTGGTATTGTCAAGTCACTGTGGGCTGATTTGTATTGGTATTGTCAAGTCACTGTGGGCTGATTTGTATTGGTATTGTCAAGTCACTGTGGGCTGATTTGTATTGGTATTGTCAAGTCACTGTGGGCTGATTTGTATTGGTATTGTCAAGTCACTGTGGGCTGATTTGTATTGGTATTGTCAAGTCACTGTGGGCTGATTTGTATTGGTATTGTCAAGTCACTGTGGGCTGATTTGTATTGGTATTGTCAAGTCACTGTGGGCTGATTGTATTGTCAAGTCACTGTGGGCTGATTTGTATTGGTATTGGGCTGATTTGGGCTGATTTGGTATTGTCAAGTCACTGTGGGCTGATTTGTATTGGTATTGTCATGTCACTGTGCTGTGGGCTGATTTGTATTGGTATTGTCAAGTCACTGTGGGCTGATTTGTATTGGTATTGTTAAGTCACTGTGGGCTATTTGTATTGGTATTGTCAAGGCACTGTGGGCTGATTTGTATTGGTATTGTCAAGTCACTGTGGGCTGATTTGTATTGGTATTGTCAAGTCACTGAGGGCTGATTTGTATTGGTATTGTCAAGTCATTTTGGGCTAATTTGTATTGGTATTGTCAAGTCACTGTGGGCTGATTTGTATTGGTATTGTCATGTCACTGTGCTGTGGGCTGATTTGTATTGGTATTGTCAAGTCACTGTGGGCTGATTTGTATTGGTATTGTTAAGTCACTGTGGGCATATTTGTATTGGTATTGTCAAGTCACTGTGGGCTGATTTGTATTGGTATTGTCAAGTCACTGTGCTGTGGGCTGCTATGGGAGTGTTATTTTTCTGCACCTTACTGTCCATGAGAAGTATGTCAAGGCTTGACTGCTTTGTTTACTTGTGTGAAATATAGGCAATGACTTCTGGATGCTTTTTACAGTTGCTTACCAGGCTATGGTAGTCATATAAAAAATAAAGGCAGTATACAACTGTCCTAAGCCAGCGTAGGATTAGAATAATTGCCAGTGTAGGTGTAGAATAGGACTAAAATGTTTCATCTCATTCTAAAACATATTAACTTTAGGACTGTGATGTATCAGTTGCACTTTTCAACTAAGTAACTTAAAGGATATGAAAGATGAGAAGTTTATTTATAAATAATTGAGTTTTTATCCTAGTAATATAAGTAAACTAAAAAAGAAATTCAAATTAAAATGTAAAATCAAATAGTATTATATACAGTTGTTTTTTTATTAAATATAGTTATTCATTTTACTTTAAAGGGTGTTCAACTATTGTGGAGAATCTGTGTTTACCTGTCGTCTCATTCACTCTCAGCCACTTTTACAGTCAGTAGTTCATGTGTTTTATAAGGACCAATTAGCAGCAGTAGGTCATCTGGTGGGAACTGATCAACTACCCATACCATCACAGGTTGTTTGGAATTCATGTGATTTTAAAATTCTTTATTTAAAAATGTATGCCAGTATAATCTTTATTTTGATGATGTAGAGCACCTCAGTTATTTATATATTTTGATGATGTAGAACACCTTAGTTATTTATATATTTTGATGATGTAGAACACCTCAGTTATTTATATATTTTGATGATGTAGAACACCTCAGTTATTTATATATTTTGATGATGTAGAACACCTCAGTTATTTATATATTTTGATGATGTAGAACACCTCAGTTATTTATATATTTTGATGATGTAGAACACCTCAGTTATTTATATATTTTGATGATGTAGAACACCTCAGTTATTTATATATTTTTAATTTAACCAAATGAAATCATCTTCCACAGGTCTCTGACAAAAAAAGTTGTGTAACACTGAATCCTAAAGCTGGAGAGAGAGCTGTGTTAATTAAAAATTTCAAAGGAGATTGGGCCCTAGTTGTTGGGAGATGGGTAGATTTCAAAAGAGGAATTCCTGGTACTAGAGGTATACACACTATTGAGATCTATTAGAATTAATTCCTGGTACTAGAGGTATACACACTATTGAGATCTATTAGTATTAATTCCTGGTACTAGAGGTATACACACTATTGAGATCTATTAGTATTAATTCCTGGTACTAGAGGTATACACTCTATTGAGATCTATTAGTATTAATTCCTGGTACTAGAGGTATACACTCTATTGAGATCCATTAGTATTAATTCCTGGTACTAGAGGTATACACTCTATTGAGATCTATTAGTATTAATTCCTGGTACTAGAGGTATACACACTATTGAGATCCATTAGTATTAATTCCTGGTACTAGAGGTATACACACTATTGAGATCCATTAGTATTAATTCCTGGTACTAGAGGTATACACTCTATTGAGATCTATTAGTATTAATTCCTGGTACTAGAGGTATACACACTATTGAGATCTATTAGGTTATAGTTTTATCTTATAATTTTCACAGTTCATCATTCTATAAAAATGTTAACAAGCCTGCAATATAAAAGTTACAAAATCAAAATAATAGAATGCCTATAAATAAACTGGGAGAATCTAAATAAAAAGAATAGAGTGTTTATAAATAATTTGAGAGAATAAACATTACCACCCTTAAGAAGAGATAACATGGACTACATGTGAAAGCAAATTAGAATAATTTTGTATGCATTTTATATGTTAAAGATATCATGGGTTCGTGACAGTTAATTACCTAACTATGTTAACTATACAGTCTAATCTTTTTTGCTTATCATTTCTTGTCAAACATTTTACATATGGCATTTATCTTTTTGTATAGATCAATTAAACTAAAATGTTGGACATTACCTACCATACATGTAAGATTTAGAGGTGTCAGAAATAATTTCAGTCTTTTAAATTTTAAAATTATGTAAATCTGTATTTTAAAATATTTTAATCTTGGGGGAGCTACCATCTCCTTCCAAGCGCGTCCCCAGATGGCGGATAGGGGAAAGACCCTTAGATATAAGGGTCAGTCGTGAATACTAAATAAGCGGTCGCGGACCAACTGGTTTGCTGTCACGGAGGGTGAGGTGAAGTATCCCGTGGTAAGGATACCTTTATAAAAATGCCTCAAAAACCCTAAGTAATGATAGCAAAAAGCGAACATTGAGCGCTCAAACTCTAAACCCGGTCATATGTGGCCGTTAGCTAGGGATAGCAGACATCTAGGAGAGAAAACTCCGAAATTAAATCAACTGCTGCCTTGCAGATGGTCTGACCAAAGGCTATGGAAGCAAATCCAGAAAAACAGCAGGCTGAAGACGGAGGCAGTAGGCCTTAATGGCGCAAAACATACAGCCACGCAACCTCGACGAATATGGAGGAAAAAAACCTGCAAAATAGATATGGCGTCCTGCCTGTGGAATCCCGCCGCGCAGGTAGGGGGCCGGGCTCTCCACCTCGAAGGAGCCCACCCAAGCGAGCTGGTGGTTCTTCCTCCTCTGCCTGTAGAGTCAGGAGCAGAGGAAAGGAAGCAAACTCTACTGACTCCAAACAAGATAAACACGTACTGACAATCCTCCAATGGAACGCAGAAGGAATACAAAAAAAAAGGAGGCCCTAAAAGTATTCCTCTATCAACAAAAAGTAGATATTGCCTGCATTCAAGAATCCCACCTAAATAACAACATACGCTTTTCTATTAGAGGATACACCTGTTATAGACAAGATAGAGACAATCGACCAAAAGGAGGAGTGATTACTCTAGTTAAGAATGATATCCCCACTACAGATATCAACATACCTCCCTCTAGTGACACAGAATTCCTGGGCACTAAGCTTCTACTCCCAGAAGGAAATATAAGCCTATTCAACTGCTACTGTCCACCCAACAAGAAATTGGAACTTGACCGGATACAACTCCCTTATGGTGAAGAAAGCATTGTTGTGGGTGATATGAATAGTCACTCACAAAGCTGGGGGTACCCAGACCTAAACGCCAGAGGAGAAGAAATCGAAGAATGGCAAGGAGAAAATAGGCTGACCTTACTAAATAAACCAGATGACAAGCCATCCTTTTATTCCAGAACTTGGCTAACGTCAACTACCCCAGACATTGCCTTCACCACAAATAACATCTCTAAAGGCAGCAAGAGACAAGTTATGGATCAACTGGCAACAAGTGACCAAGACCAATAATAATCACCTTCAAAAGAAAACACTGCCCATATAATAACTCACTGTACCCCAGATGGAACTACAAGAAAGCTAACTGGGACCTTTTCCAAAATCTCACAGACAACTATTCTGCCCTAATCAATTGCAAAACCAATAAAATCAACTCATCCTACCCTGCACTGTCCAAAGCGATACTAAGAGCAGCAAAAGAATCTATTCCAAAAGGAGCAAGGCAAAACTACATTCCTAACTGGTCTGAACACCTCCAAGAGCTCCACGATAATGCAGCTGAAGCCAGAAACATAGTAGAAAACATGCCTACCATTGAAAACAACATTCAACTCAAGGCAGCAAATGCAATATACCAAAAAGAATACCTAAAGGCAATTAGAAAAAGCTGGCATGAGAAAACAGAAGGCCTAAACTACGACAAAGAAGGACATAAGCTCTGGGACATAGCCAAGTGCCTAAACCAAGAGGAAAACAGGGCAGCCCAAATTGTTTTAGAAGCAGATAATAAAGAATTAACGGGCAACGAAGCAAGAACTTATGACCAACTTCAAAAACGCAGGATCAATAAATATCAGCAAAGAACGGTCCGAAGAAGTCAACGGTGAGATCCTCAGAGATGAACAATCCGACCCACCACCCCGACATGAGTGCATGACTAAATCGCTCACGAAAAAAGAACTTGAAGATGCCCTAAAAACCCTGAAACCAAAACAGGCCCCAGGCCTAGACAAAATCACGATTGCCATGCTTACCCACTTAGGCCCCAAAACGAAAAAGAAACTATTACAGCTATTCAACACCAGCTGGAAAAAGGGGAAAATTCCAACCATCTGGAAAAAAGCTATCATGGTACCCATCCATAAAAAAGGGAAGCCCCCGAACAAAGCAGACAGCTACCGACCTATAAGCCTAACAAGCTGTGTATGCAAATTAATAGAAAAAATTATTAACAAAAGGCTAACCTGGTTTCTAGAAACTAATAGTCTACTAACCCAGGAACAAGGAGGTTTCAGAAGGTACCGATCTACAGAAGACCAAATAGCTTTCATCACACAAGAGATAGAAGACGGATTTCAAGAAAAGAAGCACACAACCATAGTATGGGTTGACCTGGAAAAGGCTTTTGATAAAGTGTGGGAAGAAGGGCTAATTCTAAAATTAATACAAAATAATATCTCCAATAGGATGCTCAACTGGATAAAAGAATATGTGTCGAACCGAAAAGCCACTGTACGCATGCATGGATACAGAAGCAACACTGAACTCATAAAAAACGGCGTTCCCCAGGAAGGGGTTCTGTCTCCCACACTCTTCCTGATTTATATAAACGACATAAAAGAAACCTTGCCCAGAAAAGTAAAATGCAGCATGTATGCAGATGACCTTGCCCTAATAAGTACTGAAGAATCCGTTGGAACATCTAAATTCAGACTTCAAGACTCACTAAAACAACTAGAAAAATGGACAGAGAGCTGGGGAATGAAAGTCAACGCAAACAAAACTCAATACACAATCTTTACACTTTCAACAAAGCAAAAACAGATAAAGCTTACCTTAAAAAATTCTCCAGTTGAAATAAACAAAAACCCAGTCTACTTAGGTGTCACCTTCGACCCTAGACTCACATGGTCTAAACAAATAGAAGTAACTCAGTCCAAAGGGATAAAACGCATAAATCTAATAAAGAAACTAGCTGGCACAGACTGGGGAGCGAACATGTCTGTTCTAAAAAAAACCTACACCAGCTACGTAAGACCCAGACTGGAGTATGGAGCCACTGCCTGGGGAACAGCAGCTAAAACAAGTTTAAAAAAGCTGGACAAAGTTCAAAACATTGGGCTACGAATAATGACAGGAGGTATGAGGTCAACGCCAATCACAACCATGGAAAGGATATCATCTCTCCAAACTATTGAATAAAGAAGGGAAAACAAAATACTCTCTCAATACACAAAAATCGAAACACTGGAAAACCACCCGCTTAACAAGAGAGTACAAAAGTCTAACTCCACTCAAAGATTGCAAAGATCAAACTGCATTACAGCAGCTAGAAAATTAAAACAAAAATACAACCTGGATACAGTCTCCCTAAATAAAACAAAACCTTACAGTGACTTGCCCCCTTGGGACACCTTCCGTCCAATAACCACGAGACTCCCTAGCTGGAATAAAGGAAAAATCTAAATATGATACAAACACTCTCTCTGCAATGGCAATGAATGAAATAAACAAACTCTACCCCAGTTCTCTATGGATAAGAGCATTCACAGATGGTTCCTCGCAAACAAACTGCCAGAATGGAGGTGCTGGAATCTAATAGAATGGCCAAATGGAGAAATAATGGTACATAGTATGCCCACTGGGAAAACTTCAGACTCTTTCAAAGCCGAAAAAGAAGCAATTGAAGAAGCTGTCAACATACTCACAAACTCCTCATCAAACAGCAACATAGTCATACTCACAGATGCCAAAAAAAATTATACAGTCTCTGCAGGATCCTCACTACACTCAATTAACCCAGCTCAGAACAGCTCTTCATAAACTAATCCAAAACTCAAAGGAAACAGTTCTGCAATGGATACCAGGACACTCCAAAATAAAGGGAAATGAGATTGCTGACCAATTGGCAAAATCTGGCAGCAAAGAAATACAAGTAGATGTCCCCCTAAATGCAGAAGAAATGAAGAGCTGTATAAAAAATCAAATCCAACAAAAATGGATGAATAATCACCCAGATCATGACAAAAACGACCCCTACTATAATCTTCCCAGACAAGCCCAAAATATTATCTTCAGACTCAGAACTGGGCACAACAGACTAAGACAACACATGTTCCGAAGGCTAGGCATTGGAAACAGTGAGGACTGCCCATGTGGGATGTCTCCAGAGAATGCAGAACATGTTCTCCAAACATGCCCTTTTCATGACACAGCTCACAACAGGTTCTGGCCACAGATGACCTCCTTCAATCAAAAACTTTATGGGAGCGAGATGGACCTGGATGCCACCGTGCAGTTCATCATAACTATAGGCCTGGTCGTTTGAAATCCTCCATAATCATATATCGAGAACAAAGAAGAAGAAGAAATATTTTAATGTTAATTAATCTTACTTGATCTGTAAAGTGTACCGTGTATATTTATTTTTTAATTCTGTATTTCCAATTATTCTTTATTTGGTTTGTAAAATGGTCTCTGGGAAATTATCATTTATCTTAATTAAATTAAGGTAGACCTTTTTAAAATATTTTTGATAAATAATTGAAAACCTGTTTCTCTGCCTTTTCAGTAACATATTGACATTCAAATGTCTTTAAAAAATTTTCCCACAAAATAACAGAAACAAATGTATTTACCCTTCAATGTTTTTTTATTCTCATGTAAAATAAATTTCAATTCTGAAAGTAACTTAGATCTCATTTCATGGTATTGAATTGTTTATTTTTTTGTTAATTTTAAATGCTCTAAGTTTACACATATCTTTAACTTTTCAATATATTTCCGTTTATTTATTTTTAATTACAATTATTCCACTTGTGGCTGACCAAGGATTTCAAATCCAGTGGCTGATTTTATTCCAATCAGACAGCTTATATGATCAGGTTGTGTAAGCTAAATTGACAACAATATTACTCTCTCTAATTTATTTTTCATATACAAGGACACAGGGGTATGAAGGGAAGTCCTGGCACCCTACATTTAAAAATGTGGCAGAAGAAAACTGGATACATGCAGGAAGTGAAATTATCATACAGTCTCAAGGTCTACAGTTTTAAATTTGCTGGAGCATTTGTGGATTTAAAACAGGGAACAATTAAGGTACAGATGATGAATTAATTCAAAGTTGTTTTTTATTTATCACCAAAATTTTTAACTGATAGTGAACTGAGTCATAATATCTGACCAAACAAGAAAAATTTATTATATTCATTGTAATCCATAATATAATATGTTTAGCTGAAATATAAATGCTACTGGCAAAGGTCTCCAATTAAGTGATTAAAAATCCTAATTTCTAAGGAATTTAAAATTTAAAACTGAAAAGCTCTTATCGACTTTTGATAGTTTTCTATTTTATCACACAATATGTACTACACAATATGTACTACACAATATGTAGCATTTTTCAAATTATTAATTGTATAAGATATTTTGTCAACACTCCTCTTTGCAATTAGTGTATTCATTCAAATGATGGTACAATTAGTGTATTCATTCAAATGATGGTAAAATAGTGTATTCATTCAAATGATGGTAAATTAGTGTATTCATTCAAATGATGGTAAATTAGTGTATTCATTCAAATGATGGTACAATTAGTGTATTCATTCAAATGATGGTGCCAAATTTCATAATTACTAGTGGATTTTCTCAAGGTCTACTATTTAGGCCAAAATAAAATGCTTCAAAACTAACTAGGCTAAAATTTTTACTGTGTCAGGCTCAATTAAATTAATTAAAATGTTTTACAATAGTTTCCTTTTTTTAAATAGATTGATAAATATGTAAAATAGAATATTTGATGCTTTATAAGCCACTGGATTTAGATAAGTTTGACAAATAGACTAATGCAGAGAAATTAAATAGACATAAAAATTCAGTTCACCATAGAGATTTCCAGCGTATACAACTGAAAAAATTGTTAACACAGACATGTATTTATCATCTTAGATCTTTATCCATGCTCAGTTATTACATGCTTCCGGGTGTAAAATGTCGTTAAAGATTGTTAGAAACATTTTCTTTGGCTTCATCTTTGTGTTCTTTTAGCAATGCTGGGCTTATTCTTCTAGTTTTTATTAAAATTGTATCTAAATACTATTTTTCTTTGTTTATTATTAAGATCGATGAAACTTGTGATGATGTTGCTGAGATACTTGCCTTGGCATTCAGTATATCATTGCTGCATGTGCTTTGTCAACCTAGACCCAGCAATTGGACTCCTGGGCAAACCTTGGTACCAAATACTACAAGCAATAGAAGAGGAGTGACGGTTAGTCACGTTGTTTAATGTTTTACTAAACCAATAACAGTATCTTGTGATATAATTTCACAGACAGTACTGCTTTGAAGTTAGACCTGAATAAATGTTATACACAATGAATATCCTCACTTCGATCACTACTTCGGAACCCCGCAGTATTTGTTATTCTGAAGTCAACTCAACTAATAATTTATTGTTGTACATAGCTGGATCATTGTTTATCAAGCATTCCCTAATACTTTATTTGCAATACCACTGAAGAGAATGTTATTTCATTTTCCTAAGGTATGACCTACATCTTAGTACAAATCATTCGGTTTATAAATACTGTATTAATTGAAAATGACAAAGTTGTTTCAAAATTCATTTTTCTTTATAATTCAATGTGTAGAATCGTCTTTTAATTCCACTGCTATTTGGTATTAATGTTTATGTGATAAAATATTTGTACTTCAAATAAGATATAACTAAAGATATAATTGTAAAAAAATGTGAATTAATACATGTGAACAAAATTGCGAATTTTAAAAATATTTAGGGTTTTTTAATACTTTTTAAAAAAAATTTTGGAACAAATATGAAATCACAAAATCATTTTAAATTGTGCGCTTAATAGGCCTTTTTTATAATATTTTATTTAATTTGTTTCAAATCATGGAACTCAATTTTGAACTGTTTTTGTTTAGTTAGAACTTTGAAATTTTGAATACATTTGTATTATCAATAACAATACACAGTTTTATATTTTGAGTCTATTAATGAACATCTTTAGACTTCAGAAACTTTAGATTTTTCCTTGATGTTTATAATATGTATAAATATGAAAACACGAATTTCAAAATATCATTATCCTGATCACAGAAACAGTTTTTGTGGAACAATAGCTATTTTCTATTTTTAGATTACGTTACGGATTAGGAAAACGCACTTTGAACCCAGGAAAAAAAAAAGTTTAAATTTGTTACATATTGTAATTCCTTACATCATACAAATATTTATAGAACATATAGTCACCAAAATCATACAAATATTTATAGATCATATAGTCACTAAAATAATTCCTTACATCATACAATTATTTATAGAAAGTATAGTCACTAAAAAAGGTTTTGCACTGACAAAAGGAATTCAATTACATATTTTATAACTGCTATTTGTTAATGTTGGAAATATAGTCACTCATTTTCAATTATGAGTGAATTATTTAAAACCAGATGTTACAATTAATATTTGAGTTCTGTTTTTTTTTCATTATTTAAATAAAAGTTTAATTTTGTGCTAAACATACTGAGAAGTTGAGTCTGTGACTTTTATACGTGCAAACATCATTGTTTATTTCCCTCTAGGTGGATTACGTCCCTTCAGAAACCTTGACATTTGTGATGGCAGCAGGTCTCCTCATGTCAACACCTAGCAATTTTTACATCAGCCAGACTTATGGAAGGGATGTTTGCGCTGGCTGTGGAGGCGGAGGGGGAGACATCATTGTAAGTGACTTCAGTAATGTAGAATGCGGGAGCATCGGTGGAGGATTGGTTGAAAGCTGTGGGGTGGTGGATGCTGGTGGAGGGGATGGTGGAGCTGGATGTGGAGGGTGCGGTGGGTGTGGAGGTGGGGGAGGTGGAGGGGGCACATGTGGAGGTGGTGGAGATGGAGGTGGAGGCGCTGGGTGTGGGGGTGGAGGAGGTGGGTGTGGGGGTGGAGGAGGTGGGTGTGGGGGTGGAGGAGGTGGGTGTGGTGGTGGGGGTTGTGGTGGTGGGTGTGGTGGATGTGGGGGCTAAAGTATCAATGCAAGAGCACATTAGCCAAAGTTCTTTTCATTTAAAACAGCCAGTTATATTCATATCAATATACATATTATGGTTTTATTTTTTTAAATAGAAGATAAAAAGAGAAGTTAATTGTAAATTGTTTATTAGTAAAATAAATTTGATATGTTAAAGCAAGATTTTAACCTATAATAAAATATGAACAAATAAAAAAATCATCTTTCATACTGTCTACATTTTAAGTATCTAAATGTTAAATTCTAAAAATGTTTTGAAATTTAGACTTCTTTTTTCTCATATCTTTTATGGCCTTATATTTTTTGTAGATAGAGTATTAAAAAGCCATTTTTATATGCTATATAAATATAATTATTTTGTACTATTGTACTACTAATACTTATTAACAGTTTACTTGAATAATATAAATGTTGTTGTTTATAAATTCATTAAGGTGATAGATGTAAGTTTTATTTGTCTTTTTTATGCATTTTCTTTTTTTGTTAATTTTTTTAATTTAAATTTTATAAAGTTATTGAATTTTGTCTTAAAATAATTAATGCTTAGTAAAGATTTGAAATTTTACATTCAAATTTAACTTTGAAATGATATCATTCTTTTTTGTAATTACCAATCTGACACATTTTCGTGCTGTGATAAGTTGGCATATTTAACCATGTCCAGTCAAATTTGAATCATATGGAATAAATTCAGTGCCCTCCGATTCATTTTTTAAGTATGGCATATTTATGTCCAATTAAATTCTATGTTTGTTGAATTTTAGCAAATAAATGCATGAATATCATTTAACTTTTTGCTTCGTCTGAAATAGTCATTGTTTGATGTCTAGGGAACATTTTGCTAAAAACTACAAACTTAGCTCATTGCTCAGATATGTTGTTTTTTTTTAGGAAAATTTTACTGACTCAAATATGCCTTGTCTTTCTTAAACTTAGAAATATTTTTAACTTGAATTTTTTATAAATGAAAAATTTGTGCCAATTTAAAAAGATTTATTTTTGTATTGAAAAAAATAGTCACTATTTATTTATTGTAATTTATAAATTATTTTCAATTTGTCTCTTGAACTTTAATGACATCAAATGTTGCACAATTATCAGTATAATTATATATATATATATATATATATACATATATAACACTGAATAGGAGATATAAAAAATTGTCATTGGGTTTTGAGAATTTTCACTTAATTTGAGATTCTTTAACCAATTCTTTGGCATTGAATATTCCACTTCCACACATATCTTAAAATTTTCACAAATCAAGTTACTTATCTGTATCAGGCATTGTTTTGGAATCAGTGAAAATGTTAGTATCTATATGTTTATTAGAGTATTAATATTAATTTTTTTTTTATTTTAAAAAGAAATGCTTTTTTTTCTGTTTTAATGATATTTTTATCTAAGATTTTAGAAACTTGAAAAGATTTTATGTGGTTTGAAATTAATAATCATAAATTATTGCCAATGTTTATTGGTTATTTAACCAATCTCTAAATAAGTGGTACTAAAATAGCTCATTGGAAAATAAATAATATATAAGACAGTCCCAAAGAAGTAATTGTTATTATGAAGGTTTTACCAAACAGTCTTTCTGGTACAGTTAAAGTGGGCATCAGAATAGTCAATGTCACAAAAGTAATACCCTTTAGTTTGAGAAGTCTCACATAATTATGAAAAGAAATGGGCTCCAAATACTAAATGCTGTTTTTTTCTCACTTTGCCTTAAGTTAACTTAGTGACAAAATACTGGTGAAATTATTTGAGCTCTGCATAGCAATTTATAAATTTGTATTGAATAAAAAAAAACATCAAGTAAGTAAACAACCTAAAAAAATTCTTTGGATAGCTAACCTTGCATGGCAGGCATACTTGAGTATACAGCTGAGCTAAATATAGAAATACAAGATAAAAATGAAAACTTCCTGAGGTGTGGACTAATTCAACCTTTTAAACTATAGCTGTTGTTTGATTAAAAAAATTGATCGAAATTAACGCAAAATTAAAAATTTATTGCAAATTTTTATCGACATATTTTAATCGACACAATATAATACATTTATTTGTATTCAAACTCGTATGTCATTATTTCATAGCATAACTTTGGCATAACAAATAAATAAGTTTAATTTATAAAACTGTTATAATTAATTGTAACAGATCCATTAAGCATTAGCATATATATCTATTGAATTAGTTTTTCAGACCAGTTTGTTGACATGTATCAAGTATGTCAACCCCTTTTCCCTCCTTCCCTGTCATATTTCGCTACACTTCACCCCAATGTATGTCTTGTTTACCCTACCCTCCACTACCGTACCTATCCCCTCCACTTCCTATCCCAAAAAAAGAAAAGTCATTTCTATCTCATATGTGACTTTTCATTCATAAAATAATAGTATTGCGAGAAAGTAGTAGCTCACTTATTATTAACGTGTTTATATTTTCTTGATTTTACCCCCTTTCCCAATCCGATCACTTTTTTTTACACACTTCGCCGCCTCTCTCCCCACAAATATGATGTTACTTAAGGCTTGCCCAACCACCGTGCCCCCTCTGTCCCAAAACAATGGCACTTGTCAGTCAAACTAGTAGCAGGCGTCTGCAGATGTTCACTAATTGTATCATTGAAAGTCATAAAGTAAAATTGAGAAATGACAATCCTTTTGTTTCAAGGTCATATAGCTGCTATGATTTTATGTAAACGTTTTTAAATTTTTTTTAATGCAATTATGCGTTAATTGCAGTAAATCAACAGCCCTAGTTTTTAGCTCTGTGTTTTGTCGACATTACTAGGGGTGGGGATTTGTGTGCGAATTGCGACCGGGTGAGAGCTACGTAGTAAGTGAATGTTTTACTTCAAATCGTAGAGTGAAATTCGGTTATTTATTGTTTAGGAGCTACTCTGAAATTTCAGTGTTTTAGTCTAATTAATGCACTTAGGTGTTGCGTTAAAAATTTTAATCGCAAATTTTTCATGCATTTATCGTGCGTTAGTGCAGTTTAATCAGCAGCTCTAGTTTAAACAGAATTTTATACTTCAGCTAAATGAGTTTAGACAAAGTTCCTTAGAAATATTTTCCAAACAACATAAATCAACCTCATCTTGACAGTTTTTAGTGGATTTGACTTAAGAGCACTTTTTACAATACACAAATTGTATGTTTTAATATCAATAGTGTATCACCAACAGAAGTATTGTCTTTGGACATTAAAAAGAATTTCTGAAACAAAAAAAATGATGAAACTCAAGACAGCATTGAAATTAAATCAATTTACACTTGATGAGTTTGGATTTCATCAGAGGTAAATTTCAACAAATTTCTAAAACAGACAAAAAAAATTTTCTTCAATTTTACACATAAAGTTTGTTAATAATTGTTTGCTTCTCATAGCTGTTATGACGATAAACATACAGATAGATGCCAAATAACAAAAACAGAATTATATTCTTGTGAAATTCAAAAGTAGAGTCTATTTTTTATTAATTGAAAAGTATTCTGCTCAATTAAAACTGTTTTTTTTTTTTTAATCTTAAGCTAATCCAAGTTTTTAATGAAAAAAATATTTGTGTATATAATTGCCTGTTGTATTTTTTTTCAAGCTTAATTTAAAAAAAAATGTTTTTTGTTTTGTGGATTACTCACTAAAATTGTTACATCGAAAACATGTGAAATGCAAAGACTTGACTTCTAATTTATAATCTATACTCATTAATTATTCTGGTCTATGTTTCTAAAATAAATAAAATGAATTGGAAACTGATATTTTATTTAGTAAATATTTTATAATTGTATTATTTATTTATCTATACATATCCTAATATATTAGATCTTTTTTTTTATTGGTCATTGTATTTCTTTTTCCCGTTATCTAAATAACTAATCCATGAATTATTTTGTATTATTTATTTGAAAACAAACAGTATGAGCACACAAGAATGTCAACAATAAATAATATAATAACCAAATTTTACTGGAGCCATAACTCTATACTGCAGAAAGAATTCAAACTAGAAATTAACAAAAGCAATTAAATATCGAAACATTAATAGTAATTGATGTTGAGCACAGAAATAAAATTAAACTTTACATGCAATTTGCTATAAACATTTTAATGTATTGTTTTTGCAGCTTTTATCAATGTATGAATAATTATAAAACAATAAATGTTTATTTTGTCACAGATTGTCTTCTGGTGTTAATTTATGTATTTCATTAATTTCAGTTTCTTGATTTAGAATTCTAACTTTTCCATGGGATGCTAAGCTTTCGCCATGTTTAAGCATGTCAGATCTCCCTCTCTGGCAGCAAAAAAAAAATATTCTTTTGTTACTATATCCTTGTACTGCAATATCCTTATGCTATATCTAATGGAGCTTTATTAGTGGCAGATATTGTAGTGAAATATCTATCAGTAATTCTCTTTCAGATATACCATAAGCTACAGTAGTGTCAAGTGATCCTCAAGTATTGTTTCTTAAGATAAGTATCATCCAATATTGTAACTAGTAACATAACTATCATTAGATGATCACAGGACGGACTCAAAAATACAACCTCATCCCCGTGCCAAAATTTACTTAAGTGTGGCAGTTACCGCTATTGTCTGGGTGCAAATCAATTGATGTCATTGTTCGACCGCCGTCTCCCAACCACTGCCTTCAATATACTCTCGACCGCCGTCCACAACCATAGATATATCTATGTCCACAACCCTCCTTCCTATAGCTCCACTACTGAGTGCACCGTCTGCAATGTTTGCCACTAGTACTGCGATGTAAGACTGTTTCATCAGGTATAATGTTTGCCACTAGTACTGCGATGTAAGACTGTTTCATCAGGTATAATGTTTGCCATTAGTGCTGCGATGTAAGACTGCTTCATCAGGTATAATATTAGCCTGCTGCTGATAACGTTTTACAACTAAGAAGAAAAAGGCCTACCAATGGTAACAATGAAGGAGTTGGCTGTAAACCATGCAAAGCCTGAGCTGTAAAATATTATTAATCCAGTTGACTAACTAGTTTTCAAAATATATTCTGTGTGCCAACAATAGATTATTGAAGTGCTCATGAATTTAGTCATGTTAACGTTGTATATCCCTAAATACAGAGACGTAGCGAGGGGTGGGCAAGGGAGGCATCATGCCCCAGGCGCTACTCACAAAGGGACGGCAAATGGTATAAATTACATATAATATTATATCGTTTTCGAATGGGGGGGGGCACTAAAAAGGTATTTAAAAGGTTTTCTGACCCGGGCGCGAGTTAGGCTCGCTACGCCACTGCCTAAATATTAGAGATGATGTACCTAGATACTTGTGTTACCAAGTCCCTGTACTGGAGTATATTGTTGGAGTACTTGTTCTTTCACCTTGGGTACTAGTACTTGCGGCGGGGTGGGGGTGGGAAGGGGGGGTCACACCTGCCTTAATTACTCCTTAGACAGTTTATTTGTTTTTACATAGTGGTGAACGGAATGAATCTGACATTGTGGATTAAACTTACGCCGTGTCCAGTCTGCTATTTATGTTTCCCGTGGTGCATCAATGGCTATTCATTTTTATATTTGTATATTTATTTCTTTTGTCCTAGTAAAGTTATATTAGCCAAAAAAACCACCACCCCTATTGAAAATAGAATTTTCGTGATAATGCAGCGAATCCATTAATTTTATTTTATTTAACATGGAAATAGGACATTCTAAATCTGAGCTACTACTGATGTTGAATGACAATCAGTGGACAACTCTCTCTCTCTCTCACACATACACACGCACAGGCGCACGCACGCACGCACACACACACACACACACACCACGGGTCAGTTTTGGACGGCCGCTCCATCTGACTGCGGACATTTCTGCAACCAATTGTCCCAATTCGAGAACCACTGAGTTAGTGCAAAGAGCCTGATCGTGGCACACTCTGCCTCAAGTGAGTTCTTTTCTGCACCCACAAGCTGCGCTTGGACCATTAGACGCCTCCAGTTTTTAGAGCAAGCAAAAAAAAAGTTAAATACAGTAGGCTTAAATATCGTCCTGAAAGGACCTCCCCCCCCCTCCCATATAAGTCAGTCTTACAACTCAGTAAGCCAGTTGCCTAGCTGGCTGAAGGCAAAGTAAGTGCCACCCGTGGTGGACGGAACCCCCCACCCCCAATCAGCTGGAATCTAGTTACATGTGTACTGTAGCCAAAGGTTAAAGGGCTATTGAGGTACTTCACAGAGTATCAGCAGTCTTTCATTGCCTTTACAAAAAAAAAAAGCATTCGTGTATAGGCCTTAGTATCTCTTTATATGTTAATGAAAATTATTGAATCCATATAGAGTTTAATGGTTCTTAATGCACAGTTATTATTTATTTAATGATTTAATATCAGAGACACACTCATTGAAAATATGAGCACAACTTATTAAATTCAACAATGAAGGCCCTGGCATGGGCTTAGCAGTAGGGGAAAGGGGCTGTGTATGCTGAAGCACGGCTCTGCTGTATGTAAATGGCATTGCATTAAAAAATAGGTCAAAGTTCAGAAAAAGATGCTTATCTTGTTCTCTTAGTGTTTTGTTTACATGTAAACAATACAGGTCAATAACATCAGTCAACGCAGTGTGTTACAAACATCTGTGCTTCATATGTGTCCTTCTAACAAATATCAATAAGCAACGCCTGTACAACAACCATCTGTTTGTATCTAACAACGATCAATAAACACAATTAAACGCAACAGGTAAAACAAAGATACACATATGAATTATGATATAATTTAGTGAGTCGATGTAGACAATGTAGTGAAGTCCTACTACTAAGTCTTGGATTGACAGTATTGTCGGTATTGATAAGAAATAAGATAAATGACCCATCACTTTGCAAGTATTAATAAAGATAACAATGCCATCATAAAAGTCTTTTTAAAAATCAGATGCAATTTACATTATGCCATTCTCTAGAGTCTAGACCAACTGAAAATTGTAATACATAAGTCTTATGTTAAGCATTTCTAACAAAATGCTGACAACAACCCATACAAGTTACTTATTATTTTTTGCAAGAACTAAAAAAGTTTGTAAAGTTAGGTATTGTTATGTTTGTATAAAAACCAGTGCTCTGTAAATTAAAATGTACAATAGCTTTCATGGGCCAAAATATTTTTACTTTAAAATTATATGTTTAACCACTTACTTTCTAGAACAGTTTTGCACAAAATCAAATGGTTTATTGAACAGGACAATAATCTGTGCATTTAAATTTAGTTTTATTAACTCTTTGAGAATTTATAAGTCAGTCAATGTGCTTGCAATTTTTTCAACATTTTGTGACCAATAGTAAATAGATATTACAAGTAAAAAGATAGACTTTTATAAATATTCATGACATTTGGAAAAATTGATTGAGTAATTAAAAACAATAATATATATATATTGTATATTATATTCTCTTATTTTCTTAGATAAAAAAAATAATCATGTTAACTAAAGTGACGTTTCAACTGGTGAGATGCAATAAATTCTGCATTTACTATGCTTATTGCAGTTTACATAAAAAGGCACATACCTGGAAAACATGGAATGCATTAAATGGGAAGGTAATACAAAATTTAATTGTAATTTAACAAAATTTTGAAACATTTCTGAGTTTATGTAGCTCCTATATGAAAGATTCACTTGATGTATACATTACTTCATGTTTAAAAAAATGAGCATTATTTCCTGATTTTGTTCCATGGATGGATACATTGTTTTTCTTTTGATTACAGGGTAATATTATTTTAATGGGCAACCCAGGTTCAGGCAAGACAACAACTGGAAAAATTGTAGCAGAGGCTCTGGGTAAAAAGTCATTTGATATTGATGATGATCTCCTTACACCAGTTTGGGGTACAAGTGTAGCCAACAAGGTAACTAGCTGCCACAGCAGAACTGCAATAAGCTAAATTTTTTACTGTGAAGTTTTATCACTATGTGTGCTTGCTTGTGTCTGCCACATTCTGTAACAGCTCTTTCAAAAAATAAGGAACTCACTGATGATATTATCATTTATTTTATATAAATACATTTTATTTTTCTGTCTTTTAGTAGAGGTGGCCTTTGTAGTGTTGTGTGCCTTAGGCATATTTTATATGTCTGAGTTATGAGTAAAAGTGCTGAAGAAGCTGTAGTATGATGGGAATCTCCAGAGTGTGTTGAATGCATATATTCATATGTTTTGGTTTTAAAACGGTTAAGGTGTTGGTTTTAAGTTGCATTTGATAATTTAAGAAGATATATATAGAAGTTATTTTTTAAGTTAGGTATTAATTTATAAACATATGTCCAAAAATTTTTTTTATCCGGCCTATCTAGCTATCTGTCGTGTCATTTAGATTACCTTTTTTGGGGATTTTTATTATTACGCCTTTCTTCCAACTTGGTGGTATCACTTCTTCATTCCATATTCTGTTAAATGTGTCTACAAGAAGGTGCATATTACTTTTATCTAATGCTTTGATCATTTCTGTTGTTATATCATCTACCCCTGCCGCTTTGTTATTGGCCATACTATTAACTGCTGTTTCTATTTCGTCTAGTTTGAACTCTTCTAAGCTTATATTTAAATTAGCGATTGGGTCTTTTGTTTCAAAATTTATCATTTGGTTTGGAGATGGTCGATTCAGCACCTCTTTGAAATGTTCTGCCCATCTTGCTTTTTGGTCTTCACTTGATGTTAAGAGGGTACCACTCTTGCTTTTGATAGGCCCTCCTCTTGCAGTGTAGGTTCCTGTTAGTCTTTTCTGGATGTTGTATCAAGTTTTGCAATCTCTTTTCGTTGCAGCTATTTCTGCTTCTTTTGTATGCAGTAGACTTTGTATTAAGAAGATGTTGCAAACGTGAAACGGGTATAGATTGGGTGCAGGGAACTTGTTTAGAAGATCTAGACTTTGCAGACGACATAGTTCTTATTAACAATGATCTGAGGAAATGCAGATGACGACAGAAGCACTAGCCGTGACAGCAGGAAAGTTAGGACTGGAGATAAGCCAAGAAAGACAAAAGTCATGAGCCATGGCCAAAACCAAAATGTAACAATCAAAGTAGAAGGAAAAGCAATTGAAGAAGTACAACAGTTTTTATATCTTAAGCTGCTTAGACCAACAAGGCGATACAAAGATAGAGATAAGATCCAGAATTGCAAAATCAGCCACAACTTTTAAAAACCTGGAAAATATATGGAAGTCAAAAGTCCTGAGTATGAGAACCAAACTCAGAATCTTCAATTCCAACGTGTTACCCATACTTAACTATGCCTGTGAAAGCTGGAAATCTACCAAAGAAATTAGTAATAAACTGGACTCATTTGAAAACAAATGCCTACGGAAAATTTTAGGAATTCAATGGAATGACTTTAAAACCAACAAAGAAATTAGAGACATTGCAGGACAGCCCTATATCTCAATCGTGATCAAAAGAAGAAGATGACAATTCGTGGGACATGTGATGCGGAGAGACAACAGAAGAATAGTGAAACAATCGCTTAACTGGGAGCCAACAGGGACATGTGATGCAGAGAGACAACAGATGAATAGTGAAACAATCGCTTAGCTGGGAGCCAACAGGGACATGTGATGCAGAGAGACAACAGAAGAATAGTGAAACAATCGCTTAGCTGGGAGCCAACAGGAAGAAGGAAAAGGGGAAGACCTCGCGAAACACTGAAAAGAACTCTAATCTAAGAGGCAAAAAATGCCAATATAGACTGCCTAAAAGCAATAGAAAAGCTAGCTCAAAACAGACAGAACTGGAGAGATACGCGTAGAGCCCTATGTGATGTCTAACGGCACAAGAAGGATTAAGATCTAGCTAGCTAAAGAAGTTTTTTTTAAAATTGCATTGAGATATTTAATTTTATTTAATTAGCTAGGTTGGGTTCTAAGGGATTTCAAAATCTTAAAAGTCAGAAATATTAATTAATATTTTGAAGTGTTGTGCTCTTTAAAGATATGTTTTTAAAATAAAAAGTTGTTTTATCAAAATAACTTCACATCATAGTAAAACAGCGGGGCCACCGACAGGAATTCTGGGGCTCCTGACAAACTCTTTTCCCCCAATTTTGTATAGAAAAAAGAAAATAAAAAAAGTATTCATGTTGCCTTTCCCTTGCCGAGGCCCAGTTACTAGAGATGCTGCTTTTATTGGGCAGTTTTCATTTAGACTGTGGAGTCAAAACCAGATGAGGGTTGATAGAACTGTCACTTGTTCATTTGAGAGATTGACCAAAAGCATGATTTTTCATTTATGGTAGTGCTGATGTCTATTATCTGATTTCACAGAGTAAAATCATTTTTATTTTTTTTATGTAAAGAATAGTAACAAAAAATGAATGTTTACAACTGCATTGTCATATTCTTTATTATATTTTTTTTATTGATATTTGTCTTAGTTATTAAACTTGTTCCTATTTATTATTATCATTAGTCAGTTAACTTCTAAACAGCTACATATTTTTATTTTTGAATCCTACTTTTTATGTACATTTAATGTACTGATTTTAGAATGACCTGATAAATACTTCACAATTAAATTCAAAAGTTGTCAGAGTTAGGAGAAGAAAGATTTCTGGAAGAAGAAGGCAAATTTCTGTCTACTCTAGATGTTCACGATGCTATTGTTTCATTGAGTGGCTCCAATCCCTTAGTGTATAAAGCCATGAGAAAAGTTGGAGAACAAGGCATTTTTATTTACTTAGATGCTACAAACGAAACTATTTTGAACAGACAAAAGGTGAGGTTATCAAAAATCTGATATATACTATAAATACCATTTAGAATACTTATTATTAATGTAAAAGAATGTTCAAAAGATAAATATTAGCTAAGAATAATTTTTGTTAAATCTTATAATTTCATTTGAGAAGGCCATGAAAGTTGACAGAATAGTTGGAATGGCTTCTGGTGCCAGTCTCGAGGATGTCATAAATTTTAGACGTAGTTGTTATGAAGATTGGTAATTGTTTTCAGTGAAATATATTAGTTATCATTAAATAGCCTAAGCTGGTGTCGGGAGATTGCTTCATTATACTTATTTTAATTTTTAAGGTACGATATCAGAGTTTTAGTTCATCCTAAAGATACCAAAGAAACTGTATCTGAGAAAGTTTTACAAGCGATTGACAGATTTGAACATGATCCAGGACACAGTTCCACTAGACAGACAGATATGAAAAATAAACCTGTGACATTTTTGGAAACAGTTTTACAAGGTTATGTCATTTAGCTTTTTAAATCAGTAAAAATTTGTATGCTATAATTTTATTATAACAACTACTCATTTTCATTGTTTTGATTCAAAATAGCTTTTATTTATATGTCTTGGGATTAAGCATTTAAGAAATTAGGGAAATTAAGAGAAGAAAATTAATTAATTTTTTTTAACATTAAAAAAAAAGCTGAAAAATTATAGCTTCTAAATTATAACACTACTACATGAACACATTTTTTTTTAAATACTAAATAGGGGGAAAGTGAGTGTGAGAGAAGTCCTTGTAAAGATGAGATGAAATATCTTTCATCCTAAAAACCACGAATGTTATGGTTTTTATGGTGCCCTTCTTTCATCCCCACCAGAGCTGGTAGTGTAATTGCCATGGAGGCACCACAGGAGACATAGTGGGAACTTTAACCATGACCTGAAAATCGATTGGCACTAACCTCAAGTCAAAAGTCGAGCGCTTTTCCGCTCGACCATCCGTAGAAATGGTCAGGTAACAGAAATGGTCTCCCCCATGATCACAAAAACTGTTAGACCAAAACTATTGGGCATCTAATAGTGTGTAGAACACTTCTATCAAATCTCTTTTTGTCGATTTCCTGCTGAAAGTTTTACGGCTGCATGTATTAAAATTTTCAGCAGTCAAAAAGTAAGTTTTTGAAGAACTCCTTTGTCATTTCTTGAGTTTTATACAGTTTGGCTAGAAACCTGGTAAGTGATTTATTTTGTTAACTATTTATATTTATTCTTTAACTTTTTGTTTTTTCCTTTTCTCTTTAATCATAGATTAAAAAAAAAATAAACACTCCCTATCGAGTATAAATGGGCCAAAAAAAATGGGTAGAAACGGTCATTGAGTCCATTTCTCCCCAACTAATACATACTTCATTATTTTTAACAAATTGTCATTATTTTAAATATTTAGAACCGTTATGTTAAAATATTACTATTAAATACTTTATTATTAAACATAGTGGTATTTTCTCAGTGACTCAGTGCAGTCCTATTGGTGTAATTTTTCTCACAATTTTCTAATGTAGTTTTAACATGTATAATATGACTTAATTGTAACAATTTGACAATAAAAATTTTATCTATATCAAAGTTTCTTCTTTCCTTTATTAGAAAAAGGCTAAAAATATATATACAACAAGAAAAATGAAAAAGATTTAATTCCATTAGATGTCATGAAGAAAGCTGTTGATGCAGTGAAGGCTGGCCAGTCTGTAAGTTCTGTGGCTATGATGGATTTAATGCTTGGATGTTTCAAAACATTGGAAAACCAATACAATTTATCAGCTAACTCAGTTTGGTGGAGAGGCATTTCTCAGAGCTCCCACTCCAGCTAATATCATTTCTGGTGTTCAAGCTTGTGGATTATGGCCTTTTAATGTAAAGATCCACTTGCCTAATAAGCTTACAGATAGATAGACACTCTCCATAATCTGAAACTGCAAGTATTTCAGTTGTACATTATTCAGGTACATCAGCTTTGCCTGATTTTGGCTTACCAGGCAAGAATTTGTCTCACTACAATTATTTGGAGGTTACCCAAAAACTAATCATTAAAGAGTAATAAAAGAAAAAAAGAACAATCTATTAATGCAGCTTTGAGTCCTAAATTTTAAAAGCTGTAGTGAAAATTGAGTAAGAAGCAAACGAAGCTAAGCAACATAGCAAATAAACTTTCCAAAGATGGCAGTGATTCAGACAAGGACATTGAACTTATTCATCTTAGTGATGAAGAAACTTCAGAAACTGAGGATGCAACACTTACGATGGATGATTTAAAAGGTGTAGAACAAAGATTTGATATGTCTAATATTTGGTGTAGAGCAAGTTACAAAAGGTGATTGTGTTTTATGTGAGTATGGTGTAAAAAAGTCAATTGTGGATTATGTTGTCTAGAGAGAAAAGATGTTGAAATAGAATTTCTAAGAAAGACTGGGAATGTTTCTGGTAAGTTCATAATGCAAAATGTTGAAGATATTGCTTCTCTATCCTTTACTTACATTAAATATATGCTGGCCAGAAAATACATTCCAGAAAAGGTGCTTTTTTTTTTTTTTTTGAAGGTAATTTATCAGTTCAACTTAAAAACTACAGTAAATAAACTAAATGTTTCAAATATGTTTTGAAATCTTATTTATTAAAAAAAAAAAAAAGAAAGAAAAAAAAAACAGATATGTAACTGACTTTTTGGATATGACAGCCCATTATTCTGTCCCATTTCTCCATGCACATGGGCCACTTCTCATCACAAACATGTCTTGTGGGATTATAATTTCTAAAAAACTAACAATATCTGGAGAAATTACTTTCATTGCTTTTTTGCACAAATGGACAAACAATCATGCCTCCGAATTTGACAATCATGGCTGTATATTTCTACAAACTAGACCATTTTTTTGCCAAAGTAAATTTGTCAGCCCATTTTACCCACCTCCTATCTAAGATCAAAGTTACTTATCAATTATGATTCATGAAAAGTTTAAAATTTTGATTTTTCAAAAAGTCTGACTGACTATTTTTACTTCGAAATTTGTAGACCTTTTGAAATTCATTTCTTTTTTTTTTTTTTACTAGGTATTGCTCCAGATGGTGGTCTTTTTGTCAGAAATCAACGAAGACCTAATTTAACAATGGAAGACATAAGTAGGCTAGTCAGTTTAAATTTTAGAGAGAGGGCTGTCAGAATTCTAGAATCATGGATACACCCACTGGATATTTCTCCACAAGAACTAAGAGAATTTGTTGATCATTCCTACAGTGACAGTTTGTTTGATGGGTTAGTGAAAACTATTAACACAAATGCTATATTTATAATTTCATTAAAAAAATTAAATACCATAGTCTTCAATTCATTCAGAATGACTTTTTTCTCTTGTTACCTGAATTAAATGTTTATTCAGGCCAGAGTTTGCACCTGTAGTTCATCTAAAGGGTCGACAATTTATTCAGGAACTATTCCATGGACCAACAGCTTCATTTAAAGACTGGGCTCTTCAGTTAATGCCAAAGTTCTTTTGTAAAGCTGTAAAGGAATTATCTGAACAAGATGCTAAGTATGCCACAGAAATATTCTTTTCTTACAATGAATTAAAAAAGATATCACTTTTCTGAAATAGGTGAAACATTGCAGTTATTAGTGTAATTATATAAACATTTCATTTTGTCATATAGATTTCTTATTCTCACCGCAACTTCTGGAGATACTGGTAGTGCAACGCTGGATGGTTTTAGCAGGCATGCAAGTAAATATTTTTCTTGAACAAATAAAGTCATCTTAATATTCTTTTTTATGGTTCAATTTAGTATTAAAGTTTGTTTTAATATTATAATTTCCATTAAAATATTTATTGTGCCCTTGAAATACTCATTTTTTTAAAAACTTAACAGCTGATGTCAAGGTAGGAGTCATTGTTCTTTACCCAGTAAATAATATTAGTGAAATACAGAAATGGCAGACAACATCAATTGAAGGAGAAAATGTAAAAGTTATTGGTAAGAATAAAATACTTAGATGTTTGATTTATTGATTTCTTAATAATTCTATATCCTTTTAAGGGTTATCGGAGTGTTATTAATTCATAATTAATAATAATTGTTTTCAAATAACTTTTTTTTGTTTTTGAATTTTTAAGTGTTTGAAAAAAATGTCATTTATTTATTCACAAGTGTTATGACTTTATGTTTTCTTTGCCCATTATTTATTTCTCCTAAAACAGGAGTTAATGGTGACTTTGACTACTGCCAAGAGACAGTGAAGAGAATATTCATAGATGCAAAAGTTATGGAATCTTTGGGACCTTGTAAATTAAGGTATCTATTTTTCTTAAAGAAAATGATTTGTGGTGAAGTTTAATTTTTTTTATGTTAAAAATCTTTTATGTATACAATTTTACAGTGCTGCTAACTCCATCAACTGGGGGAGATTACTTCCACAAACTCTCTATCATGCTTCTGCATATCTAAATTTAGTCAGAGATGGTACAATATCATTGGGTGATCAAGTAGATTACTGTGTACCAACTGGAAACTTTGGGAATATACTGAGTGCATTTTATGTTAAGGTATATAGCCTAAATATTAACAATTATATTTACTAGTTAATATTAATTACTTATTAGTACATGCATGAATGATAATATATATATATATATACTAGTAGTATATCTGGCCTTGTTCAGGAAGTCGAGGTGACTAATGCTTATATCTGATAAATTTAGAGGAATATGACTTAATAGGGTAATAAAATTGTTGCTAATTCAACATAGTGAAGTCGACAGTGAACTCAACTCACATGCAAAGGTACAGGGTACAATCCCTTGTAAAGCCAAAAGTATTTGCCTCTGACTTGGAGAGAAGATGGGCGCAGCCAAGTCTATAACCCCACAGAAAGGATGTTTGAAAGCACATCTTTTGATGTGTCCACATCGGTTAAGGGATAAAAAAATGTGTAGAAACAATTCAATCTTTTTTTTTTTATTTTTATCTATCAAGGCCAACATCTTGTTGAAGCCGTTATCATTTTTCTCATCGTTAATACAAAAAATATGTCCATCTAGATCTAAAGATAATTTATTTATTGTTTTTTAATAACTAATGTAAAGACATTTTTAGTCCAGTATATTGCATTCAAAAACTTTCTTGAGCATTTTATTAAAAGTTTATTTTTAAAAAGTTTCTTAAATATTTTTTTTTTATTTTATATTTTTTAGTCATTAAAAAAATTATTTGTTGAAAATTTGTAAAGATCTGTATAAGAGTAAAAATGGCTTCAGCCTTTTACACACTTCCTTATTTATTATGACATCATGATAGCCTTATTTTTTCCACTGTAACATTTCTAAAAAGTAAATAGCTCCGAGAATAATTTTTTTCCCATTGTCAAAAAGCAAAACAATGGTTTATAAAAATACAATTTTGAGACTATGTGTGTATCTGTTGTTACTACCTTAAATCTACAGCATATCACATTTAGTACTATTTAATTGTAATTGTATATAAATACCAACCTACTCACCAGTCCCACCAGTACATTTAATCACTGCTTCTTAATACTCATCTATCTTGAAAACAAATTAATCTATCTCTTTGGTTATAAAAAATATCAATTGACAATAGACTAATATCAAGTTTTTAATGACATTATAATTACAGAAGTACAAAGTGGACGTTTATCAATATAATAAGAAAAGAGTTATACAATTGATAATTGTGTTATAGTAGCTATTAAAACATTTATTCTTTTTTTGATTAAATCATGGTATACAATGAAGATAATGAAAAAAATAATCAATGAATAATTGTGTCTGTGACGTGTAGATTTTGTGTAGAATTAACCCCCACCCCCCTCCCATGTACTAACATCCCATCCTAACGGTCATTCTGCACATTCCAGGTTCACCGCTGGGTCGAGGTCCCAGCAGTTAAAATATTTGGTAGTAACGTTTGCCACGCCCCCCCTGACCGTAGCTTGACCTGATGTTTTGACAAGATGCTAGTTACCTTGGACTGCTTTAGTTAGTACGGTGCTGACAGTCATACGAGCTGGACGTAGTTAGAGTAGTGTAGGTAGTTGGAGTTCGGTGTAGTATTTGTAGATTGTAGTGTAGTAGTAGACGTAAAGACATAACTAGACAAGGACGTATGTTATATATTGTATATCAATTCATCTATGTTAGTAACCATTAAAGTATATGTTTTGTGTTGGTAGACCAAGCGTTGGCGTTGATATATTAGTATACATATATATGTTGTGGCTGTGTAAAGTATAAAGAAACATTCACAACTTCACATATTTGAATTACAATGTTACATAGCAGAACACTACGTAACAGTGTCTGAGTATGAAAATGGGCACCTAATATATACTCATATATAGAAATGGTATATTTTGATTACCATACATACAAATATCTTCACATTTATTATTATACTAGAGGAAAAGCCTGCTGAAGCTGGCTGAATGAAATCCGACAGAAGGGGTAAAAAAGAAATATACAAAATACTGCCATAGAAAAGAACATGTGGCCTTTATTGCCATGAAAAGAATATGATATGAACAGAAATAACAAAGAAATATATGAAATACTGTAATAGAAAATAACATTTGGCTTTTATTGCCATGAACACAATACAATATGAAAACTACCTGCGAGGGAGAAACACGGTTACAACGCATACACTGCATGATATGAAAACTACTTGCGAGGGAGACACATGGGTTAGATGATTATGTATTTAAATATATACAGCTTTGTAATACTTTTTATAAAAATTGCATATGTTTCCACACTCACAAATTAATTATAAACTTTCCCCAGGAAATGGGATTTCCAATAAGGAAACTGATTTGTGCCTCCAATGAAAATAACATACTCACTGACTTTATACAGTCTGGCATTTATAGGCCATCTGCTTTTACATTAAAGGTAATTATTAGAATAACTATATTCTTTTGTTTACTGCCATTTCAAGCTGAGTATTATTTTTGAAAAACTTTACATACACCAGATAAATGTTTTTTTTTTCTTTTTACATTTTTAGAAAACAATATCTCCATCAATTGATATAATACAATCATCTAACTTGGAACGGTTACTTTATCATCTTTCTGAAGAAGATTCACAGATGGTCAGTAATTTCTTTTTAAATCAAAGACAACCTAAAGGTGTCAAGGTTAATAACCAAGTAAGTTTTTTTTAAGCTAAACATAAGTATATTTAGGTCTGGTTTCACTAAGTCACAAATATTGTCAGGAAACAGTTTTTATTAGTAAGCTATCCTTGAATTCGAATTTATTTTTTGTTTATTTATTATGCTTAATATTATTGATGTGGTTAAATTTAATTATATTATTTCCATATTTCATGCTCACCCATTAGAGAACATGGAGGTTTTAACAAATTATATTTAAATAGAATTATGATCCAGTGATTAATATGATCATTACTTTTACAGATAAAAGAAAGATTGTCTGAAATTTTTAAAACTGGTTATGCTACAGAGAGCAATACAAAAGATTCATTGTTAGATATCTTCAAACAAACAGGTGAAACTTTCAGTGTAGTCTCTAATTCTAATTATGTAGAATAATTATGAGGTAGAAATGAAATTAATATTCGTTTTTTTTTTTGTAACATAATTTTGGTTATACTTTAAAAAGAAGAGTAAAAATGTTCATACAAGAGAACTGGTTACTATTTTTGTGTATTAGAGAATCTGGCAATTTACAGAAAGTTCTAACTACAGCAGACTTCCACATCTTTATTTAAGGACATATTATAATAAGGACAAACTTATCCCTTATGGGGAAAAATAGACTTGCATTGTTAATCTTTCAAAACTTTTATTTTCTCATACAATATTTTTGTAAAAAAAAAGACTATATTTTCATAAGAGAATTTGACACACTAAAACTTTTCTAGCTATTTATGTGCAATTTTCAGAATGAACGTTTTATAAATAGGATCTGCATTTAACAACTTATTAATCATTAAAAAAACAAACTACTTTGGTTACATTATTGCTGTCATTGCTAGATTGTATTTTAATGAATTTTATTTTTATCAGAAAATTTAATATAGTGACAAGAATATTAATTTCAAATTCACCAGAAAAATATAGATTTTTATTAAACTGTTTTCAAACTAACTTCCTTATTAGATAAAACTTTAGAAAACTCATATTTTTTTAGGCTACCTGATGGATCCTCACACTGCAGTTGCCCAGTATGTAGCTGCCAAAAAGGGTGATCCAGATATGATAACCATTATTTCTGGAACAGCCCATTATGGGAAATTTATCGATAATATTCTGCCTCTTATAAAGCCTTTGGGTTAGTTATTTTTTATCCTATTAAAATAATTTATTAAGCTTTTTTTAATAGCTTATATCACAATTTAACTAACTGGATAGTTACATCAGTCGCAGGTTTTGTTCTTCAAAGAATTCATTCTTTTACACAGATGACACAGTTGGCTGTAATGTTGAAAATTTAATGAGAAAAGCTTCGCAAGTTACCACTAGACCCACTATGAATAGATTTTTACTATCAATGGTAAAAAAAAATGTTGTACATAGAGATGTAGCTCCCCAAGATTATCACACGATCAGTCAAGACATTGTAAATTTTGCCAAGATTTTGTAATTTTTAAATAGATATTATTACTTCTATTTCTTACATTTTTATTAAGAGCTAAATGAAATAGTATCATTGTTTCCCTTTTTAAATCACTAGAAAATTCATATTATAAAGATGAACTACGCAACAATACTGCACTATTACAATTTAGTGTACCATGTAGGTTTAGACATTAATATCTCTGAAATAAATTATGCACATTTTTTTGTTAAATTAAATTTTGTTTTGAATGAATTGACTGTTTGGCACACTAACTGAAAAAGGCTTTGCACTCTTGACAAGTTAAAAATAATAGTCCAACCTCGGTTTATGTGTGTTTTGCAAGATGAGCAAAACATAGTATGAAAATTTATCAATGCTTTGAATGATGTATCCCAAATGCATGAGTGAAGCGTTTTCTGCTTTTTCTGACGAGCTTTTTGTGATAACTTCTCTTATAAGCTCAGTCTCATTTACTTCACTTGTATAAACAACATTTGTATGAATGTAATTGTTTACAGTAGTAATTATGTTCTCATGGTTTTCAATTTAAATCTTATTAGAGCACTACCTTTTACTCAGTCTGCAGCAATTATTAAATTATTCAACTTCAAATAACTTGTGGTCAGTATCCTTCAAGAGGAACAAATCATTATAAATTATACAGAAAACAATAAATGTATTGGTTGTCTTTATCTTGGTTTCAATATAATTTCATAATTTGAAAAAAAGAAGTATTTTAATTTTTCAAATTTATTTGGCAGAGTATCATTGGATAGCTTGACTTTCTGAATACATCAATACATGTATCCCCAAGATATTTATTGCTACTTGTACAGCCTATATTATAAAATCCTATTAAATGCTAGTAACCTCAGACTAATATGTAATTTAGTGGTGCACAGATATTCTTACTATAATGGTTTAATAATAAATTACATAGTATGTTGGAGATAGAAACTGTCCAATAGAATAGAAAATTGGTTAGAATAAGTTTTTTTTTACCTGTTTTTGATTTACTGAGTGTTGCTGTAATTAAATTTATGAATATAGTTTACGAAAAATTATGATATTACACATGCTGTGATATGATATAACTAATACATCTGATTTGTTCATAAAAAAAATGGATAAATTTATAAGTTTAATTATAAGCCAATGGTCAAAAGCAAATTAAGTTCAGTATAAATCTGCACTGGCAAATGTAATTGATTACTTTCTAAATAAAGATCTATATGTATTATTTATTCCTTAGATGTAATTTATCATCATCTATAAAGTTGGGCAGGTGTTACTTTTCACGTAGTTTGTTAGTTAATTTAAAAAAAAAATGTTCTCTTTCTTAAATGAATGTTTGATTTAAATAAAAAAACAAAACCAACAGATCTAACACTAAGAATTAAAATTTTTAAGTATTTATTGTGGTATGAAGTCTTGTACTCTTGGGATAGACAAGAATTGAAGAATTTATATTACTTAATAATAGTCCAAACATGGATTGTTTGCGTGCCACATATTTATTTTATAAATTATGTTCAGATATAAATGTCTAAAAAAAAACAAATAGAGGTGCTAAATAATCACCTAACATAAACTAACCAATGAAACACTTCCTTTCAGTGCTTCAATTTAAGACCTGAAACATTGAAGATACTTTACGGGTTATTGAACAGCAAAAAAAAATATATTCATTTGTAATTACATGATGAAATTACATTTCTATATGACAATAATTGTCACTTTTAGTAAAGTGAAAATAAATACAAAAGATGAAAATGTAATTACAAAACTTTACAGCTACAGTTCACCTTTCCAAAATTAAACATTATGTGACTCCATACAGTAGTTGGAAAACAAATACATGTACAACAGAGAGATTAGAAAAATGAAAACACTGATAGTAATGCAACATTTATTACAAGGAAAGGACATTAACTATTTTGAAATCTATTTATGGCAAAAATAGGATTATATAAAAATAAAATAACCAGTAGGGAGAAGAATTAATTATCTACAAAATATTTCTAATGGTGACCTCTGATGTGTCAATAAATTATCTACAACATATTTCTAATCTTTAAGAAGGACTAAGAAAAAGATTTCACTATCAAGAACATTGTACATTGTGTACATTTAGAGCAGAAACTAATGTCACACACATAAAGTTACATTATTTACACAATGTAATACTTGCTGGTTCTTAGAAACATTCTCCACAAAGCCCACACACTTCATTCATATATTTATTTACAATTGCTATAATTAAACCGATAAACTAGCAAGAGAAAGTAGTTTCAATTCATCCCACATCTTGTGTACAAATCTAAACACTAACACACTGTAAGCAACACAGAAAAAAAATGATATGTCTATTAACGAAGGACAACTGAGATGTAAATTTAACTTAAAAAATTAAATAGGTTAAATCAAGTATAGTCTAAATTTTAAGATGTAGTTTTATTGCACACCATTTATACAACAGCCTATTTGTTCCCCACTATTGCAAATTTTTTAATGCACAGTCATCCTTTAGTATTTTTAAACATCAAGTTGTAAGGGGACACAAGGAAATGATATTATAAAACAAAACTCTAGATAGTTCTACAAGCAATAAGCCGAAAAATTAGCTGATATCTACTTGGCGAATTATTTAAATGAAGATTTGTTTTGTATAATCAGGCTTTCAAAATTTTTAATATATGTTTAGAAAAATGCAACATTCGGGTCAAACTTTAAACCTTTTACCCTATAATGCCTATTACAAGATTCAGATATTCTATATATGGAACACAAAATGTAAAATTGGAAATACTTTTAATACAGATGAAATTGTCAAAATTAACAAATGTATAGATGGTAATAAAATATTTCAGTGCTGACTAATTGACTTTCTGCATTTGTTACCAGAGAAAGTGAGTATGTAGCAATTTAACATACCAAATATACATGTAATATGTTTAGCATATTAAGTTGAAACAACAGTTTCAGATTCTATCAGACAATTAAGCTGTGAAATTACAAAAAGAAAAATAATTTACATCATCCACTTTAAACATCGAGGAACAGGAGAGTATCAAAGTATAAGATGGTAATATAAATATTAACTATTGTATTGATCATTATTACTATTTGTTTTACATCAAAGCTGGACATTTGATGATAAGAGGACTAAACATTGAACCAACAAACTCAAGGATTGTGCAATTGTCCCAGCTGGCAATCTCATCTCAAGAAAATTGTGTGTGTAAAAAATGGCAAACAAGTAGAAATAAACAAAATATTTGATACAATCAAAAACTTTAAGAATTCACACTAATTGTCCACAATACTCTGTACCAGCTCCTGAAATTATTCCACTTGTTAAGTGATTAACTACAAATGTTCACTGCAAGAAAAGTATATTTTTTATCTCAAAAAAAAAATGGCACAGTAAATTAATATAAAAATAATTTGAATTACTCAGCATTCAAAAATCGGTAGAAGAAACAATATTTGGAACAGTATCAAGAATGTGTTTAGAGAATATATAAATTTTTTATTCTACATAATTTTAATTTAAAAAAAAAAAACAATAAAAATAACATTTGAAATAAAAAAGAAAATTGGGCATTATAGGGTTAAAGTTGTTTCTGCTAAAAGTTTGCATTATAGGGTTAAAGTTGTTTCCGCTCAAAGTTTGCATTATAGGGTTAAAGTTGTTTCTGCTAAAAGTTTTAACAGGAAAAATTGTCTCTTTGTAATTATGTCTGCATATATTATTGTACATTGAATTATGGTAGCACATGTATTTCAAAAATCTCACTCTCAAAGCCATTTTTAAGATAATCATCATTAATAAATACATTGTTGTAAGAACTTTGAAATGACCTAATATACACATATATTGGTAAACAACTCATGGAAGAATCACTTTCTTTAGTCTTCACTCTTTTGATAGATTTATTATCACAATAACTCTCTAAAGGTAACAGAATCAAAAGAATCATGCTAAGTGTTAACTTCTACCATAAGTGAATTTCCCTGATTTCTCCAATTATTTGGCTAGCTCTCTGCAAGGCCTGAAATAAAGAGGATTTTAATTCATACAGTAAAAGTCTTTATATATTTTACACATTTTTAACATAATGCAAATGCCACATTAAATAATGAGAGCTCTTGACAAAAACCTGAGACTCAAACTGATATCCCATTATACACTATATTTGTTATGGCTAAAAGAATACTTTCTTGAAATAAAAATAAAGGTTCCTCTTACTTATGGATTTGTGAAAATTATAAAAAAATTTAAACTAAAGTTTTAATGTATTATTATTATTAGAAGGCATGCTGGCAATGCTTGGGAAGGCAAAGTGCACACGGAATAACAAAAACCTGATCAACTTTTATGGTGCAACTAACTAGATTGGTATTTAACTCATGAAAGCATGGAAACACATGAGCAACAAAAATCTAAAGATAAAAAAAAATGTAATATCTGGATTACAGATATTTCAGTTGTTTACCCTGCAAATCTACAATTAGTGATAGATGTTGATCTATCCGTTTAAATTAGTGATAGATAATTAAATGATCTAATTATTTAAGTCGGAGATCATCAATTGATTGATCCATCTAAGATCAAAAAATACCTAACAAAAAAAAGATAATGTATTGGTTTAAAATAAAAACCAACACCTATTGATGTTTAGAACTTTTAAACTCAAATGTCTATTCCTTTGAATATCCAGAATAAATTTAATACTATATAATATTTTTTTTATTACATCCAATGATTAATACTGTAATTGGTTCAAGTTTGGGACAGTCATTAATCAGATTAATACTGTAATTGGTTCAAGTTTGGGACAGTCATTAATCAGATTAATACTGTAATTGGTTCAAGTTTGGGACAGTCATTAATCATATTAATACTGTAATTGTTTCAAGTTTGGGACAGTCATTAATCAGATTAATACTGTAATTATTTCATGTTTGGGACAGTCATTAATCATATTAATACTGTAATTATTTCATGTTTGGGACAGTCATTAATCATATTAATACTGTAATTATTTCATGTTTGGGACAGTCATTAATCATATTAATACCATAATTATTTCATGTTTGGGACAGTCATTAATCAGATTAATACCGTAATTATTTCATATTTGGGACAGTCATTAATCAGATTAATACTGTACTTATTTCATGTTTGGGACAGTCATTAATCATCGGATGTAACAAAAAAGATTCACATTTTTTATATACTTTCATTTTAAGAATAAGCTATTTTTAAATCCTGAGCAGGATTCTCTAAACTTTAGAATCTGCATTGTGTAGCATGTTACAAAAATAATCATTAGTTAGTTAGCATATTTATATATAAATTTTAATGCTCACTTTAAAAACTTCTATTTCTGTTCCTCAAAATCATGTAAAAAAAAACAACCACCCTGATACTATAGCTATACATTTGTAAACAATGTGTGCCGTTTAGTTATGACCAACTGAAAACAATTGTCAAAACATAATTAGTGTTGAAACCCTAGTCCTTGCATGTTCTGCATGCCTCGATCCTATCAATCTGTCACATAAATGCTATTGTACATGTAAGTTATGAGGCTTAATTAATGTACAATTACCTGCAACATTTCTGAAGCCTCTTTTCTTCGTGCTGCAATGTGAACTGATTCTTCCAATAATGTTTCTATTTCTTCTTTCTTATACAGCTGACTCACTAGCTCACTCTGATAAGAAAATATTAAATATTAGGACATTCCGTCAACTATAAAAAGCACAAACAAGCATTGGCTTAACCAGCTCATTAGTCAAAAAAGCCAAAAATCAACAGCAGAATAATTACTATTTTTTTGAGCCAAATTTCTTTTCAAGTACCTATCAATAACCATGTTCAGCTATTAAATATTAAACATAAACTGTAATAATCATATTTAATGACAAAAAACACCCATTTAGTGTGAACTATGACCTTGCATTTCCTATGAAATTTTTGTTTGTAAGTCATTGTTTTTAATTTCAAGCAGGATTTCAGATTCTCATCAGAAAGATGATTTCTCAATTTACTCGTGAGGTTCATGAAAATGATTGTTGGCATAAATAGGTAGAGCCAAAGAGTGAAAGAATAGCAAATGCTAGTTATTTTCATTGATCATAAGAGTCAGGAATACTCTTCCAGGTGTTGAAAATTATCATCTTCCTTCTCCAGATCTTTCAAACCAGACCACGAATGCTATGAACTGAAATCGCATTTGATTTACTCTAATTTTTCCTGATCAGCTGTTCAAATTTTTTGTTTTTTAACTCCAGCTATTGCTACTAAAAACGCCAATGCTAATAAAAAAGGTAGAGAAATTCTATTCTGAGTGATTTTTTAACAAAGGCTATAATCTCTATGCTATTTCTGAATTCCTGAAACATCCACAGAAATAATAAATTAGCATAAAAACAATTGACTGGTTGAGATTTTTTCCATCTAAACATTACAATTAAAACACACTGATAACTTTCTGATAGAATTTGATGACATTAATTGCCCTGTGTACAAAAATTGAATGTATTTTAGGTATTCTTATTATCTGAGTGAGAATTTTCTGCACACCAGACACTAGCAATCATAAGTACAGAACTGAGGGAAAAGCTGTGACTGGCTCGTTCTTGACAGTGTCAACACATAACTCCACGCCCTCTGTGCTGTCAGCCCAAAAGAGACCTGCTTGCCAAAACTGATTTGGGGCCAACTGGTTGAGTAGCAATCAGGTTGCTAAAGAGCTGCATGCTTTGCTAAAAACTGAGCTAAATCAAGAGATATAAACCCATGGAATGTCCCAAGGAAATGTTTAAAACCCTAGACCTACCTGTAGGTGATCTTTGACATGATTCACCAAAAAATGCATAATGGCCTTGGGTGTGGTGTCTTGAATGTTTTTTCTCACTATCATGAAATAGGATTTGATCAGACGTTCTGTAATAATAAAAAACATCATTAATAATCATACTACCAATATAATCATACTACCAGTATAATCATACGACCAGTATAATCATACGACCAGTATAATCATACGACCAATATAATCATACGACCAGTATAATCATACTACCAATATAATCATACGACCAGTATAATCATACTACCAATATAATCATACTACCAGTATAATCATACTACCAGTATAATCATACTACCAGTATAATCATACTACCAGTATAATCATACTACCAGTATAATCATACTACCAGTATAATCATACTACCAATATAATCATACTACCAGAGTTTTAAATAGCCATATGTTAAGGAAAATTATGTCCTGAATTAAGATGGACTTTTGATAATTCCGCTGAATGTCACGGGGAGGCAGGCAGAAACTCTATACAAGCACAGTCCATGCCATTAAAACACTTTAAATACTACTCTATATCAGCAGATATTAATATGGTCATTTGGCAAAGACTGAATTGTTCTTTCCACTGATTTAACCAACAATTATTGGCCAGTATTTTCTATGCCATATCATTAAAAACTGTTTTTTTCATTTATCACCCATTTATTGATGTTCAATTAAAGAAATAAGTGACAGTTAATAACAAACTTAAAAAGTCAGGTCTGACATATTCTGTTTTATCAAAGTAAATTATTCCTCTCTTTTTGTTAACTAGCCAAGAGCCTACTGTGTTTTCTACTGTCATAATACAGTAACAAAGACAGTCAAACTTTGCATTACAAGTATGATCCCTCCAGAAAAATGATTGTAATGTAAAGCACTTGTATAAAAAAGCAGATTTTCTCAGAAATGGTGGAAACTTGAATAATACATCCAAATTACTAAAAATATTTATGCGTAAAATGATAATTAACACAATTTACAGTTTTTATGTTTTAAATTTAATATACAGTAATGTAAATTAATATGTATGATGACTTGCACTAATGGAATCACATCAATCTGTTGGCTCACTGTTATCTTTTTTGTTATTTTAGCAGATGGGCTAAAATGCAATATAAAGAAAGTATATGCATGACAAATGTCGACTACACATGTAAAGTACACTGGAAAATGATGACTTCACATGTAAAGTACACTGATAGATGCCAAAATTACATGTAAAGCACACTAAGAACGAAATTGTGAAAGAATAACCATCAGCTCAATAGTGATCACATAAAGTTAGAAAGAGAGAGTAAATGTACACTAATACTAAACAGTCTAGCTCGTATATGAAAAATAAAATTTATTAAACTATTTTTGCTCATCTTGAAAGACAATGCTTGTATACATGTATCAAGTTAAAATTAATTATTAAAAAAATGTCATGTCTTGATTCATAAACCGAGGTTTGACTTTTTAAAATCTGTCACAAGATGAAGATAAAAAAAAGTTACCTATGACTTCACAGTCTCTTTGTTCCCTTGAAGAAAGTTTCATTACTGGCTGTTCTGGCTAAATTGAAAAAAAAAGGAGAATATAAAAATATTGTCACCATGACATCATGAACTAATAGTGAATAAATAACAACCAACATACCACTTCTGGCAGCAAGTTGATTCCTTTCTTAGATCTGGATGGGGAAGGACTAGCACTATTGGCACCACTGCCAGGCAAGGAAGAAGATGGCTCAGATGACCTATCACTCAGTGACTGATCCAGTTTATTGGACCTAATCAAATTTGAAATTTTCCAGGAGCTTCCATTCATATTATCTACAGGAGGTGGGGTTGACTGTTTTAACAAAAAATAGATCAAATATTTAATACAAAGAATAGCTTTATTTACTACTAGATGGTAATTTGTAATAGTATTTGTAAGTCAACTAAAAAATACAATGAAGTAATGGAGAAGAGTCTTACACTAGTGTACTAAGCTTTTCATTTCTCACAATTCATTGCAGTAATAATTTAATGGCAAAAGATTTTTTTAATAGAATGAATGAATATTTTCTAAATTAAAATAATAATATTTTGAATATAGGCTAACAATAAACAACATTAGCAAAAAAAAAAAACAACAAAAATTAACAACAAATGTTAAGTTTCTTGACAAAAATAATTACTTTATGTAAGGCATGCAGCCAAATAATGTACATGATTCTAGTATGTTAAAATATTACATAATGTTTTTCTATTTTGTTCTAATATTGATAACATTAACAAATTTTAGTATGAGCGAGATGTATTACAATACATGTATATCAAACAATTTTCTTTTAATACTATTATTAAAAGCCAATGCACAAATCTACCAGGTCACTTTATACACTGAAATTTGAAACCTACATTTATATGTCACTAAAATAAAAACTGAAAGAAAAAAAAAACTTGTCAAAGAAAAAACTAATAGCTGATGATTCTCTACTAGAGCAATATTTTTGTACATTTTGTTATCAAAAGAAGAACTCCATAAAAAAACAAAGAAAAAATAAAATTTAAAGTTTTACAATAAAAAGTTTCATGATGTCATCATTATTCATCTAGAGGAGAATCATCAAAGTTAAAACTAAATCAAAATAAACTGATGTATCAGCACAGTTGATATCACAGATTTTGTCAAAGTTTAATTTATTTCATAAGTGTTGTGTTAAATCTGGATATATGTCTGTGTTGACAATCTCTAGCAGTCTAGAAGATCAACTCTTGTCTACCTTGTCATATCTTCTGTCCCTTGAGGCTCCATCACCTGTCAAGCTCCTTACATTTGTAATGGAGGAAGATGCCTTTTGGTATATTTTATTATAAATAATGAACACAATAAATATAATGGTCAGTATTTAAAGTAAGTAAGTAATGGAACCAGAATTACATCTCTGAATTGATACAACATTTATGAGTTTTCTCGAATACAAAATTTTCTTTTTGTGTACCCATAATCTAGATGTGCAAGCTTCTATATTAATGAACACAGCAACAAACCGTTAACATGTACAGCAAAAGTTATTTAGTAAGTGACCTATAAAAACTTTCAAGGTCTAACAAAAAACTGTGTGGGACAAAGATACATACCCTGTCTTTATCTTCCTGAATTTTATCCAAGACATTTTTCTGACTGTAGGTCTTATGAGTATCATTATCCAAGCTGCATCCCATCATAGCTCTATGAACAAGGTGGGCTTCAGAAAAATCTGGATGCTTTGTATTGATATAAGCCAGTTCAATCTGAACCAGGTTTTCCACCTTGCATGAGAAAAAATTTATCTCAGGTAAAAACTATCAATGAAATAAATATTACACACATAATGTGCAAACATAAATCAAACACTGTTACCATGGCATTTGTAGGAGGTAATCTTTGACGTAGACAGTTGGTTACAACATCAACAATACGTTCATGAAGTTTTGGAAATCTCAGCATTTCTTGCTGCAGATTTAAAGTATTATAAATAAGTTACAGGACAAGTTACAAAACACCTTTTTGACTTCCTAATTTGCTAAAATGACAACATAAAATCCAATAATATTTTAAAAAGAATAACCATTATAAGTAATTCTGTATTTCAATAGTGACTAAACTCTGTCAAAGTTTTTTTTTAAACTAGTTTGCCCCAAAGTTCCTTCAAAGATATAATTAATTCACTATTATTGTACTTTGTTGATAAAATGTGTATTATCTGTATGAAAAAAATAAAGGTGACAAACATATGCTCTAAAAGTCAAGAGCAGAGAGATCTCTCTCTAATGTTCTCCGAACTGTAACTATGTTGACTACTGGTGTTCATAAAATAAAGTGTATTTGACCTTGCAATATTTCTGAACAGTTGGCTAATTATCAATTTTCAGCAAGTCACAACAATAAGACTGTCATTTACTAAACTTTACTGTCACTATACAAGTCATTAGTCAACAGAGAAAAATGCACCCATTTACAACATGACTAACTGATTCGTTTGACTGCATGAAGTCATGTACATACATGTGTACCACAGTGTTGAATCATTCTCTGCATTTCTTCATGGACAAGTTCTACACATCTCAAGCTGGGCTCTTCCAATCTACGGATTTGTCTTTTCACAAGTAATTCAAAAGATATCTCAGGAACAAATAAAGCTGGCCTCGGTCCCTACATAATTATATATATATCATGAATATATATGTAAATATATTAATCAAGGCAATATGCAAAACACATGAACACAACTGTATATTTATTTTAATGAATTAGCATGAAGTGAAATTTGAAAGAAAGTTAAGAGCTAAAATGAATAGAATATATCGAGAGAAGTATGAACTGATTACAGTAGCATTTCTTATAGCTGTGAGGATATCTCTGGTATTTAGTCCACCAAGAGGGTCGACAGATTCTAAAGTTCTTCCAAATGTTTCATGAAAAATATAGCAAATACGAGCACCACCACAACTGTAAAATATAGAAATGAATGCAACTGATACATGTGCTGTATACAATTATTGAGTCAGTTCTAGGCTACAATATATTTTTTACAACACAACACTATTTTTCATACAAGAACGTATTTTCTTACAGTTCTGATGTTTCAATATTTCTTGATGTTCCTTCTATAGTGCTACAATAAGCTGAGGCAAACCTTGTGATAATCTGAAGCAGCAGTTGACTCTGAAATATAGTTGTGTGAAAGGTAGATTATTTTAAAACAAATAAAAAATGCTGTATTACAAAAGACACTATAGAATTTGTATAAGTTCCAGTGGAATTTGACTAATTTATCAGAGAATCGTCTGTGGTAAATATCTAAGAAGAAAAAAGTGGACATGGGGTAGAGGGAGGGTAAAAAAATTTTGTATCAAAAAGGATAAACTCATAAGAAGACACACTGAGAATGCATTCTTGATATTTTTTCCCTGTCTGTAAAATATTGTTAACTACCAATAAATTACTGATCAATAATACAGTTAATATACAAATAGGAAGAAATCATCACAAGTCCAACAGTGAAAGAAATTAGTTAAAAGGTCATGTGATTGAAAGACCAATTTGTATGGGTCAGATTACAAGTTTGAGGCTTCGGCTTTCACTATACATACATAATCAATTTATGGTGGGGAAAAAAACAACTATCCCTTAGGTGGTTAAGTTCAAGACTTATTTAATTCAAAAAAATATCTCAAAGAAGGATATGACTATCTCTAGGATAAGCCTAGTTAAAGGTTTATGAGAATTCTAATGCAGCAATTTAAAAAGCTATGAAAATATTAGTAAAAAAAAAAAAATTTCCTGTGATTTTTTAAATTGACAGCTGCATGTAAAAGACACATAATCTTTGTTAATAATATATCCACCAAAAACAAACACATTAATTTGTCTGGTTTTCTATCCATAACCAAAATTGAGTAAAAAAAATATTCTTATACAGCCACTGTGGTACTAAAGCTATGATGTACTTAAATTGTGCAGCAAACATATGCAACTGCTTACCTTGTCACTGATTGGTTCACCGAAAGAGTTGAGAAGTGACTGAAACTGTGCTATCAAAACATTCACTCTAGTTTTTAATTCTGGTAAACAATCTCTAATGTGATGCATAAGAAGCTGCAATAAAGCAATTTGAAAAGATGAGCTTCATTAATTCTATTCTTAACATACGCAGGTAAATTCTATTTCTGAATCAGGAAAAAAAATATACTGACCCTGTTCAATGTTTTGGCAAGATAAGGAGTTCCATTACGACTGGCTATGGATGGATACTTTTTTTGCAGGAATGTTGCCTCATCTTTCAATGATTCAGCCAGGTCCTAAGAAAAATAAAATAAATTTACATGGAAAGATTCAATTCATTGATAGAGCGCTGGACTGTTCATCTCGGGTTTGATCCTCTGTGAGAACCATGGTAGTTTTTACAGGTCCTGGTGATATTTGTTGAAAGTCTCCACCACCTTCCCCTAGCTTTAAATGAGTACATGACATTAGTTGAGGAATTAAAGGAGGCTGGGAGTTGTGCTAGACACACAACTCCTTTATATGCCATTCATACAAATACAGATGTATTATATAATTCATATGCCCCAATGGCCCTTAAGGACTAAAGTAACTTTACTTTTTATATAATTAAAACAAACAATTAGGCAAAGATATATAACAAATAATCTGACCTTTTTGTTGTTGATATCAGCCTGACTTCTGTTCACAACACCAATAATACCAAGTTTAACAGGAATAACTCGACCACACAAAACATCCATTGCATCTGTTCCGGCATCCATCAAATCTAATTTTGTTATAACTGCTAAAGTTCTTCTTCCTGAAAAAAGAAAGATCAGTTTTTGCATTTCTTAAGGCTCCAAAACGTTTTTTTATTAAGCCATAAAATAATTAGGGGGATGGTTGGTCCAGCGGCGTAGAGTACTTTACTGTCAAGCAGTTTTGAGAGCTTAACTATTGGCTTGAGAGCAGAATTTGATTCTCTGTGAAAACCAAGGGATTTTACAGGTCCTAGAGAAAGTTATTAGACAGTCCCCCCATGTTCAACCAGATTTAAATTGGCACTGGTTACAAAAAAAAAAAAAACCAGATGAATTCACTTCATTTACCAGTTCATTTTTCATGCTGTGAAATTTTTTACTAACAACACCTAAATGTGTTAATTAGACCCAAATGTTGTTTCATCCTAGTTAAAAAAAACTAAAGAAAAAAACACCTATTTTATTAACAGAATTAGCATTGATGAGAAAAAATAAAAAAAGAATGTGGATTAAGGAACTTCCAAGTTAATTAGAAATTATAGTAGCTTAGTGGACCTTGGACGGCCACATGAAAAAATGCTCTAAAAAAGTGATATAATAGAAGTATAGGATAATGCTTAATGCAACTGTCAAACCATTCAAAAAAAGATAAATTATCTATTTAAATCTGGTGTCTTTATTTCTATCAACTAATAGAATTTTGAAGATTTCACTATTTGAATCTAATCACATTCTAGTGTCTTTGTTCCTATCAACTAATAGAATTTAGAAGATTTTAATACATAAAGCTACTCACCATCTGGATCAAAGTCTCTAGCTAATTTTAAAGCTTCTGATGTGGCAAAATCTGTGTTGGCAGCAGTCACAGCAAGGATAACTGAATTTGGGTTGGAAATATAATGGATAGCTAGATCACGAATTTGAGTTTCAATATCAGGTGGCTGATCTCCAACAGGAACTTTTGTCAGTCCTGGTAAGTCAACAAGAGTCAAGTTGACCACTTTTGGGGAGTAGATTTTCAGTACGATTTGTTCTGGGGAGATGCCCTAGGAAGAAAAATATATAAATGAAAGATTTTTGTTTGAAAATGTACTTAGGCCTTTGTATTTTTTACCAAAATTAACGAATTCTGCGCTTTGCAACTTGAGAGCTATTTTTTTATTTCTTTTGTTCACTCATTATTGTTAAATTGACTTGTGTGCGGCTTTATGGTATTAATACTAAATAAAAACGGTGTATTGACATCGATACTATAAAATGGCATTATAAGTCAGTATTGAATATGGCAGAGTTCTCTAAAATTGTTATAGCTGCATTATGTATATGTGTATTATTTATTAATTCAGACCAGTTTATTCAAGAGATTAAGTTTAATTGATGCTTTTTCCCTTCTTAAAAATAATAGTAAAGCCAAAAAGTGGTCTTTCCCTGATTTTTACCCATTTCCCTATATGGTCACATTTTGACACAATTCACAACTCATCCCCTCTCCCAAAAAAAGATAATGTTACTTTTGGCTTACCGCACAGCCATACCCACTTTGTCCCAAAAAAATTGACATGTAGTTCATTCCCATAAGTCATTTTAAACCCATGACACCTATCAATTAACAGGTGGCATATGTCAACTAATTGTATCACACAGAGTCAGAAAATAGAATTAAGAAATGACAATGCTTTTGTTTTAAGATTATCTAGCTGTTAGGATTTCATGTGAACGTGACCATTCCTGCGTTCCGGTTTTCTTTCTTGGTTGTTTTAATCTGTTCTGATTGATTTCTGTTAATAGAATTTGGTTATTTATGGACATTTTCTTCATGATTTTTTTCACAACTCTGAAATTACAGGATTCAGGTCAAAATGTGATAGAATGTGTTGCGTTCAAAAAATTAATCGCATAATTTTTTTTTGCACATAATCTTGTGTAAATTGTGATTCATCAGCAGCCCTATTTTAAACTATTTCTAAATGTTTAATTAGTTATTAGCTAACAGTAATATGACCTTATTATGAATGCCAGAATAGCAAAATATTCCGTATTGTGAAAAAATTGGCCCCTTCGTCAACATTAAAGTTAAAATATTTAACTATAATGATTTTACAACTTTCAGAATAACAAAAAAATGTGCTATCTTGTCCCTCTTTTTTACCAAAATTTACCCTGTGTTAAAGTTGGCTTTGATTTCAGCATGCAAAAAACAGATGAGGGAGGGAGGGGGGGCTAAAAAAAATCACACTAATAGTTAGCTAGGAGTCTGTAATTTGGAAGCAACTCATGAATGCCATCATTAAGAAGTCTTTGTGATGGAAAAAAATTCACTGAACCAGAGAGGTCAAATTAAATTCACCAGGGAAAGACAACTAAAATAAGAATGCTCAGCCCCCACCCCCTTCCCCCCCAATAAATTACAGATCCAGACAATTTTGTTATAGTGACATTTCCAGGTTGGATCCAGATGAAACTAACAAACTCTCAGAATATTTTATAAACATTAGTTACCTTATTAGTGCCTGACATTCTATCTGTTTCATTTTCTATTTCCTTACAGATTTCACTGAAGTCTGTGTAAATTTTGTTTTTTGTGTGTAAAAATTTTGCCCACTCCTGTGCTGCAACATTTTCTGGAAATGCAATTTCAGAATTATATTAGACAAAATTAGCTTAACATTAATGTGTTTAAAAAAAAAACAACATAAATGAACTAATACAATTTTTTAGAGGTCTCCTTAATTAGTCATTAATTTTATTCTTACGAATATCCTCTTGGCGATTTCTAGATGAATTATCTTTTGATACATGTAGAAGCTGTAGCACAAGAGGTCTTCGAGTGACAATACCTGTACCTCTAGGCAGAAAGTCATGGCCGACGAGTGTTTCTAGAACAGAGCTTTTTCCTGAGCTCTAAAGATGATAACAATTAAGAAAGGAAAGTCTACAATTTAATAATCAATTCTGACATTGAAAATTGTGACAATTAAGACTAACCCATGTACATAATTATCACATTCCCATGTTTACTCAAGTTAATTTCTAAAAACATTCTTATTTTTACATCAATAAATCTTTTATCCCCTTTTATCCTATTTTTTCGATTAAACAAAATAAGTGGACAATTTATGAAATTAAAACTTAAGTTATTAATTTAAACTAACAAGTTTATTGTCTAGTTGTTTTCTTATAAGTCGGTGCACATGTTCACAAAATATTTAGTGTTTTTTTTTGTTATTAGTAAATATTTTAAAAATAGGTCTAAATATTTAAGTATTAGTGAAGAAACATACTATAACTGATAATTGCCCTAATTAGTTTCTTTTAGAAATATCTGTATTGCACCTTGCCCAATCTTTTTAACTAATGGAGCAGTCCAGTGTTTTGATAATAAATCAAAATTAATACATATAGTTACTAACTAATAGGAAAAAAATCACATAGTCAAATAATGACATGATTTTCTCCTTATACCCAGTATATATTTTTTTAAAATCCTGTAGTGTGATTAGTAACTAGTTATTACTAGTTGGATAAATATTAACCGTGATAAACTTCAATAACAACAATTAAATAAAAATGAAAACAAAAATCAGAAATATTGCATAAATACATTTGTGTATTTATTGTCAAATTCAGTTTTATTGAAATAAAGATATTAAAACAAAACTCAACATTAGTAAATACGATAACTGCCTATTATAATCGCAGGCTGATGGATGCACGTCTTCTCAAAATAAACAAATAGACTATGATGATGACCGAAAGAATCTGGTCCCGGCTGGATTTTTTCATGGACATAGCCTTTTATGAACTGCATCCACAAAAGTTTTCATCACAATAGCCTTTTTACTAATTGCACCCACGAAAATTTTATTGGGCATAGGCACTCCGCTAATATATTTAGTTAGATTTAACAATGAAATATAGGTAACATGTTCAAGAAAATATTTAGGCTGGATTATTAGCAAATAATTTACGCATAAGCTACGGGTTCGAAAAAAAGTACTCCATATTTTTTTTTCTGGGGTACGAAAATAGACTTTGAAATCGAAAACATAACCTATTAAAAATTGAGGCTATGTGTGGGTTCAAATCCCATCAGAGACATTTTTTATTTATTTTTTTTTCAGAATAATACATACTAATTTAGCGCATATTTTATTGTTTTAATTGTCCGACTTTATTAACTAAAAGGATACATTATGAAAAAAAAAAAAGGGTTAGGTTTAGGGGGTTAGGGATAGCATCATATTGCTATCTGAAAAAAAAAGGGTTAGGGTTAGCATCATATCGCTAAAAAATATACACATCTTTTTTCGTACCCCGAAGAAAGAAAAATATGGGATACTTTTTTCGTATCCGTAGCCACTGCGAATAATTTATTCTGTTTTGTTAGATTCATTTCAAAACCTTTAGGTTTAATAAAGCCAAGTAGATTCAAAGAAAGCCTTACTGTAAGGGCTTTATAATATATAGGCCTAGGCTATGATTGAAACATTTATCAATAGAATTATCATGTTTAGAACCCAGACTAGTCAAGGCTGCTAAAACAATTGTCTTAATTGATAATGTGAAGATGTTCGAACTTCAATGTTTTTTTGAGCTAATTTGAATCCGACGGATTTTTTTTTAAAATTCCATCGGATTCGAATTTGAAAAATTACAGTTTTCAGATCAAACACGGCCGTAGAAATTGTAACTAAAATTAAACTAAAATTAAAAAACCTAGAGACTTTCGAAAACCCTAAAGAAAGAAAACAGATAAAACTCAACTCCTGGACCCTTACTCAGCTGTCCATAGATTTAGACATCGTATTTGGTCATGAACGTATTTTAGATACCCCCCATTCGCCAAATCCGCATTCGAATCCGACGGATTTATATTTGCCAAATCCTAAGGATGCGGATTTTCATCAGCTCCGCCATATCCCTAGTTTTCTTTGCCTTTACTGTTTACATTTAGTCGTTGTGTATTGACACCGAGTTCACTGACACTATAGTTCAAAAATTGCTTCCATCGGCAAGATTAGAGATAAATATTTTTCTACCAACCTGATTTCCTATGACAACAATCTGGGGTAACTGAATAGTTTCAGACCCTACAGTGTTAAATACATCTTGAAGTTTATTTATAACAGGAATGAGAGCTTCCATTTCGTCTTTGAAACTGACGAAATGAGATGTCGGACAATAAGGTAATGAACAGATAACTTCAGTACCCTATTATAACTTCCGGAAAGGGAAATTAGTAAGGTCACTTTCAGTTTTACAAAAAGCAGAACAATGCAACTATTATGAAAACACGAATTTATTTTCTTAATTATCATCGTAAAAAAAGAGAAGCTATTAAACTAACTTGGTATATATATAATGCTTTAGTTTGATCCAGGAGCTGATTATTTGACAAAGTAAGACACATTTAATTTTAAAAACCTATGGCTTTTAATAAATGATGGTTTTTCTGAACTTCGCCATTCGAACTACCAACAATGACATTTCACAAATGTCAAATGACAATATATACTTTTCATTAATCATCGTCATGTACACAATAAAAATAAAATTACTAAATGAATACTTGTCAAAAATAAATATCAACCATTAGTTTTATTTAAAGTGTTGTAGCATGTACACTAGGGTGATAACAAAAAAAAAAATTTTTTTATGAAACCACCTGCAATCGAGGAACTTTTATGTGTAATTTAAGAATATCAATTGCATTTTAAATTTTTTTGAAAAAAGTTCCCCCACCTCCCCCTTTGTTGGAAGAAAAAAGTGAAATTTTTTTTTTTTTCAAAAAAAAAAGGACATTTATTTTTAGCTTAATTCAAAAGAGTAATAATAATAACTAATCAACTTTTATTAACAAATAATATATAGAACAGTTAGTAATATGTACAGAATGTACAAGAAATGTTCAAAACATATTTTGTCCTATGAACTTCAGATTCAAAAATTCAATTTTTCTCGATTTCGCATGAAGTTCCGCCATCAGTTTCACAGCACGTTCAGCAATTTGGTTAGATCTGGGAATGTCAATTAATGACTTCTCGACTGACCAATGGGTCTTTAAACACTTAATTGCCTTCTTGCATTTTATCTTGATGAGTGAGGTAAACAGTTCATTGAAGGACGCTTCATTGTAGTGTTGCGAATCGAACCAAGCATTTGCCCATTCGTAGCAGATGAAGTTGCAGGCAGAAGCGAGAATACTGCGCCACTCTGGTATCAGAAATAATGCTATAACAGTAAATATTGCACGTGAGTTCCATCTTGCCTGGTGTAAATTTGGTAATTTATTCCAGCTGATGCGAGGCCAACGTGGGTTCTTGCCTATGCTAACATCTTTTGTCGCAAGAAGCGATAATCAGCTTGAAGAGTGACATAGTTTTGTGTTAATTTGCCCATGAAGGAATAATTGAGGTCTTGTTTGCTCATTGGCTCTTGAATAAGAAAATTCATGACATGTTTCAGAAGAAGGTCGAGTACATGGTGCTGACAGTCAATATATTGTGGCTTCTGAAAGCCATTGCTCAAGACATCATCCAGTATGAGCTTTACAATGCCGTGCAAATGGTCAGTATTTCTACGGTCGTGTTGCAAATTAACATACAAATATTTTCACAAGCATCATATTCATCTATTAGCTGATGTAGTTCATTGTGAATGGCCGCGGCAAAACCACTCTCACATTTGAGAATACCGAGTTTGATTTCGGTTGTCATCTTTTTCAGCAAACCTACTTGATTCTCTTCCCCTTGCACTCTTTTACCATCAAACTGGAGACAATAGGGATCTTTGCTTTGAAGTTTTTGAACGATTTTAGTTTCCATTTTCCGTCCTTCAAAGATTACTCATTTCCAGACACCCGCCTGACTTGGAACTGGCACATCATGACCCTGTTCAGCAATGGTTGCAAGAACGTCATGTGCTTTATGTGTAGAAATGTTTTTCAGTACTAGTAAACCCGCCGTTCTAGTGCTTGCTCTTTGGTATTTCGGTTTGTATTCAGAAGATGACGTTCAAGAAATAGTTGGCGACTCGGGTGAAGAAGCAGAGGTTTCAGAATCCGAAGATTTTGAGACAGTTGTATGTTTTTGTGTAGGTTTTGAGACAGTCGTGTGTTTGTGTAGTTTATGAGACAGTTGTGTTTGTTTGTGTAGGTTTTGAGACAGTTGTGTGTGTTTGGGCATGTTGTGAGACAGTTGTCTGTGTTTTTGAAGGTTGTGATTGAGAAAAGCTGGCTTGATATTGAGTTTTTGATAGTCGGATTTGTTTTCTTGGGTGGAATGATTCCAAAGGGACTTGTTTGACAATTGAATAACCAATCTTTCTTCCACTGTTAACTTGCCTCTTTATCCTCTGTGCTTTTCCATTCTCCATTAACGTTGGTGACATCAAATAACTAAGAAAGTGTTATCAGATGGTTTCTTTTTGTTTTTGTCATATAAATCAATTAGACCATTGAGTTTCATTCTGATTAGTGTTCTGGATAATAGTGGAAAGTCTTGAATTTCCCTCCAGAGCAATTCTATATCAGTAATCATAATTTTGATTCGATCCAGTCGCCGTTTCTGGCTATTGAACAGAAAAGTGAAGTTTCCAAGAATTTGACGGTTTGTCGGCATCCATGTGAGATTGATTAGCTTTTCAACAGTTATAATTCTTGGATACCTCTTCTGTTTAGAAGATGAGGGAAGTTGAGTATAGTAAATGTCTTGTTTATAAACGAATGGAAACAGTCGACTGAAATGTGCTTAAAAGCAGTCTAGAAAGTCATGTATAAAAATTCAGTGTGAAATCAAAACCGAGCGTCAAACTGCGCGATATGAGAAAACAAAAATTAAAAGGTGGGGGAACTTTTTTCAATTTAAAAAAAAATTAATGTTGCTACTGTCATCTACATACAATTGTTCCTCGAATGTAAGGGGTTTCAGTTTCGTTACGAAAAAAAATGAAAATAGTTATCACCCTAATGTACACAGCTATCTCATTTTTTGAGTTTCTTTTCATAACTTCTACAATGATGTGTTGTCCACTTATGCCATTGCCAGGCATGGGCTACATGGCATACATAACTTGTGGCCTAAATGCATAACTTAGCAGTTAGCACAACTGTACTTGATGATTCTGATGATATGTTCTTATGTCATATTTATTAGTTAGCATGTTGCTTCTATGATCCAACCTAAATATAGTCTAATTCGGCTAAATATGTAATCAGATGTACAGGCGGCCCTCAACTTTAGCACCTTCTACTTTCACACATTCTGCTTTCGCACAATTTACTATTTTGAACATTTTAAAAAAAAGGATTTTTTAAAATGTGTTTTTAGAATCGTCCATAAAAGTGCTAGTGAAGCACTTTCAGTAATTTCCGACTGTTTCTGTATACCCGGTCTTTCTGCGCCCGTGTTGTTCCCAAGCAATCGTTTTTGTAATCGCCATTTTGAAAGTGATTTAGTTGGTTATGTACTGTTTATGTTATTAATATTTTTGTAAATACAATCTACGTTTGTAAGTGTTGGTTGTTTTAGTGAAAAGTGTAAGGTAGAAAAAAAACTTGACTATTATATTATATTAAACTCACTAATTTTCTATCTTAATATTTCTTTAAAATGTATTCATCAAAATTCTAAACAAGAGTGAGAAACGGAAAAACTACATGTACAGTGTTGAAGAAAACAAAAAGAAATTAAGGACTCATAAACTTCAAACCATTGAAACAAAGATGGAAATAATTAGATGTTCTGAAAGTGGTGAATCTTTTGCTTCTATTGGCCATTCAAGCGATATAAACAGGTCTAAGATATGTTCAATTTTGAAAAACAATAATAAAATTAAGGCATACGTTCAAAATTGTGGAAATATCTTCAAAGATTTTTTCCAAAAGACACGGCATAGTCATGGATAAAATGGAAAGATCATTGTCTTTGTGGATTGCTGATCAGCATTAAAAAGATGTCCCTCTGAGTTTTTCGATTATTCAAGCTAAGGCTCTTAGTTTGCATGGAGATTGCAAGAAGAAACTAAAAGAAGATTCAAACATAGTGTTTCAAGCAAGTAATGGATGGTTCGAGAGATTTAAAATGAGGTATTCTCTGTATAATATAAAATTCACTGGAGAATCAGCTGATGCAGATAAAGATGCTGCAAAAGAATTTATTTCTTTACTGTCCAAAATAATTTAAGATGGAGAATGTTTTCGGATTCAAATATTCAATGTAAATGAAACCAGATAACAATCAAGTTTTCAATGTGGCCATCCATAGAAAAAGTTTGCACACCCCTGTACTACAGCATACATGTCACATCTCAAAATATTGTTTAAAACATGCAGAAAATACATATTGAAAGTACTACCTTCAAACTTTTTCATAAAACACAGTCTCAGTATGTTAAGGAAAAAAGTCTTAAAATGTCGGGTTACCACATACATGCACCTATTATACAATTTATTTCACACTTAGCTTATCAGAAGAGTCATAAACTCTGTCAATGATCTATGACTTAAGGTATGGATACACCAAGACGAAATTCTGGTATCTAAGGGCATTGCGAATTCCGTCTCTGTTTCGCTGCAATGATATTCTAATGAGAACATGCACACCGGTCAGAAATTCCGCTGCGGAACAGCGAAAGTTTTCAGTTTCGCTGCTTGCAGAGTTTTTTCCGGAGAGCTACATTTTCCGCCATGATAAACAAACAAAATGGCTGCTTAGAAACGTCGATTCGAATAGAAAAAATGATTCACATTAGTGTATATTCATTAAAAACAACAACAACAAAGTGAATTTTGACAGAAAAACATGAATTACTATAAGTTTTGGCCGGCAACAGTCTTTTTATATGAATTTCTGAAAGGAAAATATACATCGTCTATCTACATATTCTACAAATGAAATTTCTTTCGATCGAAGCGCTGTCTGAAAACATAAATGCTATTAAATAAATGTTTGGCTGATCATGAAAAGGAAAAAAAAAAAATGAACGGCTACCGATCGAATAAAAAGTTTAAAGAAAAAAACAGTTTTCCATTTCCAGCTAGACAATTTATTTGTAATAAGAACAAAAAGGCACACGGGATGCAGTATTTTCTGCTTTTCAAAGTATCCTTTTTTTTTCACTAGCACGAAAAAGTGCGAAGTAATCATTAAAAAATCTTGTTTCCGGTGAGTTGTTTTGGCGCTCACTGTTTCGTCCCGGTGTATCTACAAGAGTTTCGCTAAGTTGAAACGTGTTTCGTGTTGGTGGATCCAGAACTTTATTCAAATTACCTTGACAGTAAAAGAAAAACACCATGATGTAATGAAGAGAATATAGGGAAATTTTAACTCTATCAATGGCATCATTAAGACAGACCAACGGGGCAGATGAAGTGTAGGATTCATCTGTTTCTATAACCTCGGCATGTAAAGGGATTGTGTGGTTAGCACAACTTAAGTCAGGTACCCATTTAAAGCTGGGTGGACTTGTGGGACGACTTTGCAACAAATAACACCTTGAAAAATTCAATGGTTCTCAACGAGGATTCAATCCATGACTCTCAGGTCGACAGTCGAGTATCTACACCACTCGGCCATCCGTCCCACAATAATTAAGAATTGTGGTTTAACATTAAAAATTTAAAATGTGCTCCAGCAGTCCTCTACACAAAACAGAAAAATCTGAAAATCCTGTAATGAATTTGATGTGAATAACATCTTTCTAATTATAATATTATTTTTTAAGAAAAAGAAGCATGGATTAAACTGACGTGAAAAGTAATAACATACATGCTAAATCTAAATGCAGCTGTATTTTAAGAACTCAGCTGCATTGAAAACTGACTTATCATGCCATTTAATAGAATAGACCCGACCTTTAAAAGTTTTTTTTACTCAAGTTTATTTATGTAGTAAAAATACTAAACAGAGCCACACATCAATCAATTTACCAATACTGAATGAACAAAAGTTATAAAATAATAAAAAAATTGCTCTTTGTGAGTCTTAAAAAATTCTCTGAAGAGCTGCGTGTGGCTGTAAGAGTTACATTTGACTACCACTGGAATAAAATGACAGACTCACTAACTTGTTAGAATGCATTTAATAATTTGTTTAAATTAAGCTTTAATTTTGATTTTAAAAAAAAAATATAATTGAACAGCAGTTCTATTGTTCTATTATATATGCATATATAAAAGAATTACCTAGAGAACTTAGCTTGTATTTTATTTAATACAGTTGAGGTGTTTTAATTTATTTTATAATGATTAAACATTTTATTTGTAATTGTTGGGACAACGAAAGTTCACAATTAATAGGAATAAACTAGAGTGGAGATTAACTACCACTAAAATATATTTTTGAACCTATCTTGTACATCATTTTTAATTTGACATCTGTTATTACAAAGGAAATAATTAATTTCTTCTGAAAATATTAAACATTTAGTTTTAAGAAAAAAAAACTATTCAGTCAGTTGAATAAAAATGCAGGAGATTTTACTGATTGTCCTGAGATTCTTTTACTCCGTATTGGAAATTTATTAGCATAAAAACTCATTTAGATAGACAGATGCTGAGAATGCATCAGCTCCCTAAGTTCATTGTAATTAATTTGTGCATGCTTTGCCTACCTAAGCATGCATTCGAGTTGTATATGATGATGGTTATATATTTTAAACTTTTGAAAGCATTACATTTAAAAATAGACAAATAAAAAAATATTGAATGTACTATCTAATTAAAACTAATTTATACAATTTTTTAAAAGTATGTTTATGTCTTTTTCAGAATGAGTGAATACGCTAGACGATTAGCATTTTTATCATCTCGAATTTTTGGTGAAGTGTTTAAAGGAACTACCAGCAAAAATCAAAAGATTGTTCATCAAATGGCATCAAAGCCATTACATAAGGATAATTTTGTAGTTAATTACTACCCTCCATATTATAAATTAGATTTAGCATTTCAAAATTTAAGATACCATGGGTTATATAGGTAAGTTTGCTATATTTTTAATAATTTTATAAGCTTTTATTTAGTATCACTTTCTGTATATATGGATTTGTGTGTCCTCACATTTTTTAACTCAATTTCTGACCTGTTCTCGTTTAGTTAGAGAATTTGAAATCTTGTGTATTTTTGATGACTTTTAAACAATTTTTCAAGTCAGTTAATTAAACTCAAAGTTTTTTAAATTTGCCTTAATGCACAACTTTTTGAGAAATTCTAATTTGATATACAAGCGAGATCTTTCAGTATAAGTAGGTGTATATATGCTGCTTTGTCTGCCAACCTTTAGGTGATAATTATTTGTTGACTTTGTAGCGTTATCTTTCTCATTTTGTTTCTTTCTACCACTTCTTTTTTAATTCATCAACCTATCTGATTTTTTCTTATTTTGTTTGTATCATATGACGCATTCTGCTGATTTTTTTTACTGCTTGTTTGAGCTTTTCCCAGTGATCATTTAGATTTTCATTAGTATCTGTTCTAAATGCCTCCTAATTGCATTTACTTTCTTGCTCATACTTTCCTTTTTTTGTGGTTCTTTTATTAGTTTCAGAGTCATATTGCTTTGTTTTCTTAGCTTTGTGTTGTGGTATATACTAATTAAAAAAAATATTTTGACCAGTATGTGATCTGTGTCTGGATCTGCTCCTCTTAAGTTTCTGACATGAATCTCGGAGCAATGTTGTCTGTCAGTTAATATAATATGTGTCTCGGAGCAATGTTGTCTGTCAGTTAATATAATATGTGATCTATTTGATTCCCTGCTACTCCATCTGATGAGCCCCATACTTATGGATCTTTTTCTGCAGAAATTTTGTGCTCTAATGGTCATGCCTTTGCCTGATGGGAAATTAATTAGATGCATTTCATTTTTATTACTTTCATCGTGTAGGCTGTTGTTTCCTATTGTTTGTCTGTGGAGTTTTTTTTTTATTGGCTTTTTTTGCACTGAAGTCTCTTATAACTTTCATCATCATCATATATCATATTATTCATTTCCAGTGTGCGTTAAATTGAAAGCGGAAAACAAGAATTCAAAAATGGCATCATCCCCTGAGTCTCGATTCAACTTTTCTTTTAGAAATATCTACAGTTTTCAATAGTTTCTGTGCTTTTAATTATAAAATGTAAAAGTCCCCAATATTAAAAATTAATAATTAGCATATAATATCATTCAAATCATTGTAGTTTTTATTACAACAGAGCATTTTAACATCGTCAAACGTAAAACAATAGTAATAATCGAAAATCTCCGACGTCGGCGACGATAAGACTATTGACCGTGTTTTCGTATCTAATTTCGTAAATAAAGTTCTTTTTAAAAGTCGATATAATATTTAAAAAAAGAAATTCTGCAAATTTCTATACTAATTAAATTCTTAGCTTTTAAAATACTTATGATTTTAAATAAATACGGCTTTGAATTATTTCTTAATTACAAAATAACAATAAAGACCTAAGAAACTAGGTCAAAAGGCAATGAAAACATAACCGAGGAATATTTTTCTAACAGTAGATTAAAATTGCACACTTTATTTGTACGGCGCGGTGGCTGAAAGGTTATGAGACTGGCTAAGGAACCGTTATTATGCAGACTCTCCGGGTTCGATTTCTCCCAGAGACTTTTTTTTTTTTTTCAGAATATATCCTTTTAGTTGTTTTAATGAAAAGTAACTAACTAGATCTCTTTGACATTTTTTTTTTATTTAAATAATTTATCTTTTAGGATGTTGTAAGAAAAAGAAACAATAACTAATTAGATTTTAAATTATTTCATAACTTAAAAAAAAAATTAACACAGAGGCGTAACTAGGGTGGGGGGGGTCCAAAATATTAAGTACATAATCTCATGTCATGGTATTGAATGTCAAAATGCAGGGCCCCCAAATACTAGGTTCTGCAATGGCTTTACAAGTCTATCTTCCTGCAAAGGCTTTGACATTTTTTTTTTTCAGAATATATATCCTTTTACTAACTTTTAGTTGTTTTAATTAAAAGTAACTAATTAGATTTCTTTGACTTTTTTAATTTAAATAATTTATCTTTTAGGATGTTGTAAGAAAAAGAAACAACAACTTATTAGATTTTAAATTATTTCATAACTTAAAAAAAATAACACAGAGGCGTAACTAGGGTGGGGGAGGGTCCAAAATCGAAAATCCCACCGGGCTCCAGCTTGAGGGGAGCCCCCAAAATTATTTTTTACATTAAATATTAAGTATATAATCTCATGTCATGGTATTGAATGTCAAAATGCAGGGCCCCCAAATACTAGGTTCGGCAATGGCTTTACAAGTCTATCTCCCTGCAAAGACTTTGCGGGGTACAGCTAGTTTTAACATCGAAGTGACTACGCTTACGTCAAGCGCCTTCTATTATTATATCTATTGACGTAAGCCGGAAAAAAAAATACGAATTACGTCTTGATGTTACCGCTGCCACTGCTTAAACAAAAAGGATTAGGGGTTAGGGTTAGGGTTAGGGATAAGGTTAGGGTTAGGGACAGTGTTAGGGTGTGGAGAAATATCTATTGACGTAAGCCGGAAAAAAAAAATACGAATTACGTCTTGACGTAAACGTAGCCTGTCCGTTTTAACATAATGTCTGTGCTCTTCTTCACATTTTCTATCTACAGTATCATGGAAGTTTTCTTGGTATTATCTTCTTAAACTTCAATGGGAACATGGGCATAGATGAGGGTCATATAGAACATTTTGCATAGTCTATCAGTAGCTGGTTTAAAGCCAATTACTTGATTTATATATTTCTTGACCACAAACCATGTCCCAAAATATTTTGTGTCATAAACATGACTTTTAAACGTCTACTAGATGGACAGTATATCATAAACATTGAGTCTATAAGGTTGAATAAGAATCAATAGAAATGCGCACTAAGGGACAATAGTTTGATTGTAAAGACCAAACATTTGTAGATCCATTATCAACATTTTCTTATTACATTGGATGTAAGTAACTTGTAATATGTGAACAAACTTTAAAAGATTTCTTAGTAACACTAAAAGACTAATAGAGATTTTCTAGAATATTGTCAAAATATGAAGCCTTGCTTTTGGTAAACTCAATAGACTCTATTTTCACAGAGTTGACATTAGCAGTAAACAGAGATTAGGTTGAGTGTCTTTAGTGGGGCTTAGGGTGAGTGTCTTTAGTGGGGCCTAGGGTGAGTGAGTAACTCTAGTGGGGCCTAGGGTGAGTGAGTAACTCTAGTGGGGCCTAGGGTGAGTGAGTAACTCTAGTGGGGCCTAGGGTGAGTGAGTAACTCTAGTGGGGCCTAGGGTGAGTGAGTAACTCTAGTGGGGCCTAGGGTGAGTGAGTAACTCTAGTGGGGCCTAGGGTGAGTGAGTAACTCTAGTGGGGCCTAGGGTGAGTGAGTTACTCTAGTGGGGCCTAGGGTGAGTGAGTTACTCTAGTGGGGCCTAGGGTGAGTGAGTAACTCTAGTGGGGCCTAGGGTGAGTGAGTAACTCTAGTGGGGCCTAGGGTGAGTGAGTAACTCTAGTGGGGCCTAGGGTGAGTGAGTAACTCTAGTGGGGCCTAGGGTGAGTGAGTACCTCTAGTGGGGCCTAGGGTGAGTGAGTTACTCTAGTGGGGCCTAGGGTGAGTGAGTAACTCTAGTGGGGCCTAGGGTGAGTGAGTAACTCTAGTGGGGCCTAGGGTGAGTGAGTAACTCTAGTGGGGCCTAGGGTGAGTGAGTAACTCTAGTGGGGCCTAGGGTGAGTGTCTTATGTGGGGCCTAGGGTGAGTGAGTGTCTTTAGTGGGTCTGAATTAATAAATAATACACATATGCTTGTATAAGTTCGTTTAAAACTATTTTTGCAGAGATGAACACCAAGATTTTATTGAAGAAATGACAAGATTGAGAATATTGCGAGGTAAAATCAAACCTAAGAAAGGTGAGGGGAAGCGAGCAATGAAGAGGAAGGCAGCAGGAAACTAAAAATAAAATAGAATTTTAAAACTTTTGTAATTTCACATGAGGATTTTAACCCATGTTATGATTTTCAAAAAATGTGATTTTGTTGTGTATGATTGTAGTATGAGTTCTTTTTCGGATGATGATTTATGGAAAAATAAAATATTTTACAGAAATTCAAAATTCATTTTTTTTTGTTAATTGATGCTATAAGTCTTGTTTCCATTTATAACTTTATTTCATTTAGAAATTACTTTTGAGATGTTTTAAGTCATTGAAATATCCAACATTTGCTTTGACCAAAACAATTCTTTAAGATAAATGAGAGCAATAACAGAAGGGATTTACTAGAAGCTGTAGTTTACTTACTTCACAGACTTTAAGTGTAGCTTCAGTCATAGAGTTTGTCCCCATGACTAATTAATTGTACCAAATAAAGTAAATTGTCCCTTGTATGTCATGTAGGTAAAACAACAAGAACTGACCCCCTGTTTCACTAAATTATGCCTTGCATGTCACGTAGGTAAAGTAAGAACTGGTCTCATATATTTTTCACCAATTAAGATTTTAGTGTGCACTTTAAACATGTGTAATTTCTGTTTAAATTTCAGGAATTCTCTTTTGTGTATTGATAGTTCTGTATAGATATGCAATGTTGTGCGATTGATAGTTCTGTACATATATCTTATGTTGTGCGATTGATAGTTCTGTAAAGATATACAGTGTTGTGCAATTGATAGTTCTGTATAGATATGCAATGTTGTGTGATTGATAGCTCTGTATCAGGGGCGAGGCGTGAGCGTTGACGGTCATATTTATAGAAAATGCTATATAATGGTACTGTGTTTATTGAATATAGCTAGCACAATCATTCATAATAAAATGACTACAAGTTTAAAATATATATAACTTTCATTTATATATACCGTATATGTTGTTAGTCCAATAATTTATACAAATATAGAAATCTATGTTTGTTTGTGCTTTGTATATAGCATAAAAGCATCAATATTTTTTTATCTGAGAGTTATGACCGACAACACTCACTCTTCGTCCCTGTTCTGTATAGATGTGCAATGTTGTGCCATTGGTAGTTCTTCATAGCTGTACATAGTTGTACCTTGTATAACTGACAGTTAGTTGTGGAATTTTAAAACAAAAATCTAACTACAACTTTATTTCTATAAAAATATCATAAGTTGTAATCAAATTCAGGCTTGCAAAAAAAGTAGTTCATTTCAGAACTCCATATCCATGTTAATTTCATTTGAACATTGCAACATCTAGATTTATTTCATTTGAACATTGCAACATCTAGGTTTATTTCATTTGAACATTGCAACATCTAGGTTTATTTCATTTGAACATTGCAACATGTAGGTTTATTTCATTTGAAAGAGAGAGATAAAGAGAGAGAAGTGGGGCAGGGGGGAGAGAGAAAGGAGGGGGGATGGACAGGGGGAGAAAAGGAGGAGGAGAGAGGGAGATGGGAGGGAGCAGGGGGAGAGGGAGAGAAAGGAAGGGAGGGAGGGAGAGAGATAGAGTGAGGGGGGCAGGGAGGGAGGAAGGGGGAGGGAGAGAGAGGTGGAAAGGGGAGGGAAGGAAAAAGGAGGGAGAGAGGGGTTAGGGAGGGAGAGGATGGGAGAAATGGGAGGAAGAGATAAAGAGAAAGAGGGGGCAGGGAGGGAGGGAGAAAGGAAGGGGAGATGGGAGAGGGACGGAGAGAGATGGGAGAGAGGGAGGGTGGGAGAAAGGAAGGGGGAGGGAGAGAGGGGGTAGGGAGAAAACAGAAGGTAAACAGAAAACCTTATTTTAAACCCGGGCAAAGCCGGGTACTTGCAACTAGTATATATATATGTATATATATATATATTATGGCTTCACACTTCTTCTAAAATCCTTCTTCATTCCTTTACCTTCCTCAAACTGTACAAATCAGAGAGCATGAAAAAACAACAATTCTTTGCATCACAAAGGCACAATACAGCACCAGCGCGCAAGTTCTATTCGATCATCGGGAAATGACGTCACAGAGGAATTTTATTTATGGCGCCGTCGAGATTACTTTAATATAGTAAAATACTAAAATAAACAAAAATTAATTACAATTAAACTACCCATCGAGATGAAACGAAACCTGTCCTATAATCTTCCCCATGTAATTATGTGTATGTGTAACAAATTTCAAGTTATTTGTTTGTCTGGATCTTGAGTTATAAGGGAACAGACAGACAGACAACAAATGCGTCTTATAAGTATAGAGATGTATAGGTACTGGAGCTGGTCAAGTGGGGTCATTGATATGTACCCATGGGCGTCGCTAGGAATTTTTCCAGGGGGGGGGGCAAATAACAACTTTATGACATTTTTTTTTAAATGTAAGGGGAGGGGAGCAAATGCCCCCCTCTTATATGACATTTTTTCAAAATGTAGGGGGGGGGCAAATGCCTCCCCCCCCCCCATGAATACGCCCATGTTTGTATAATAGACATAGCATCATATTGCTTGTCCTTCAATGCTTATTCCAATTTTGCTGTCACTGTGCTTACTGCCACGCCCTAGGTTCTAGCGTTGTTTACAAATTCGGCGATGAGCAGTTTGGGATTCGTTGTTACAGATTAAAGAGAAACTTCCATTTTCTGTGTCCTAAATTGAACGTCGATATGGGGTGATTATGTAGACATTTTTTTGGTTACGGGAAGGGAAAAGGGGGGGGGGAGTATTAATGTATTAAACGGCTTTTTGGGGGTCCAGCACAAAAAGGTTGGCAACACTGGTTTAGTTCATTTCATCATTGCAACAGCCAGGTTCATTAAGTTCATTTCATCAATGCAACAGCCAGGTTAATTAAGTTCATTTCATCAATGCAACAGCCAGGTTAATTAAGTTCATTTCATCAATGCAACAGCCAGATTAATTAAGTTCATTTCATCAATGCAACACCCAGGTTAATTAAGTTCATTTCATCAATGCAACACCCAGGTTAATTAAGTTCATTTCATCAATGCAACACCCAGGTTAATTAAGTTCATTTCATCAATGCAACACCCAGGTTAATTAAGTTCATTTCATCAATGCAACAGCCAGGTTAATTAAGTTCATTTCATCAATGCAACAGCCAGGTTAATTAAGTTCATTTCATCAATGCAACACCCAGGTTAATTAAGTTCATTTCATCATTGCAACAACCAGGTTTATCAGTATAGGCCAATATAGCTTCCCTCGGATAGGATCCAATCGTCTCCAAAGCCACACTGTGCACTGTTGGGCGATCCTTTGCTTTCCCAGCATTAGTTTCAACCAGGGTTGTACGAAACTCCGGCACGCAGGTAGCTTCACCAGGAGGAGCCCGGGGTGGGATCTTTAGCATAAGGTGACGGTAGGCAGTCCGATTTCACATTGCACTCTCTCTCTCTCTCTCTTTGAACTCTCTCAGTAAACTGCGGGCTGAGACTTAGTCTCCAAAGTGTGACAGGCAATATTTATTAAAAGCATTACGTAATAAGTGAATGCCCCTTGCTTACAACTTATTATTGGCATAACTTAAATTCCGACAAAGGCCCCCCCCCCCACTCTCTCTCTTTGAACTCTCTCAGTAATCTGCGGGCTGAGACTTAGTCTCTTAGAGCCCGTGAGATCAGACTTGCTGTGTCTCTCAACATCTGGAGACTGCCATAGAGCCCGATGGCCAGCAAGCTTCCGGACTGGTCCACCCTGTGGTCCGCCAGTCCGGGACACTGGAAAAGCAAATGATCCACGGTTTCCTCCACTTACCTGCAGTGTCTGCAAAGGGTGTCGACATTGGGCCTCAACCTCCCAAAGTACGCGCCAATAGGACAGTGCCCAGTATCTTGAATGCTATTAGTGACCTGAGACAGTAGTAGGCACAGGTATCTTTGAATGCTATTAGTGACCTGAGACAGTAGTAGGCACAGGTATCTTGAATCTATTAGTAACCTTAGACAGTAGTAGGCACAGGTATCTTAAATGCTATTAGTAACCTGAGACAGTAGTAGGCACAGGTATCTTGAATGCTATTAGTAACCATACCGGGAACTAGCTTTGACCACTTATCTCCCTTAGTCAGGTAGTTCTCTTATGTAACAGCCCACTATTATTAGAGTCGCTCATTGTGGGGAGTGGAAGGAGAGGTGATCGTGACAAACATGAATACATTGTGCAACGATATCGAGGATCAGTGAAAAGATTTTAAATAGTAACGTCGGGGGTTGGAAAGTTGTGTAGTTTCAATTAATGTGTGAGTACTAAAATAAAAGTCATAGTTTTCAAAGGAATTACTTAGACTTTAAAGGTGAGAAGTAGAATTGGGAGCATTTAATTATGAGTTGTAGCTGGGGGTTGGGGTAGTGGAGCATTAAGAGAGTAATATAAAGACATGCTATGGAGATTGTAATATAAAGACATGCTATGAAGATTGTAATATAAAGACATGCTATGAAGATTGTAATATAAAGACATGCTATGAAGATTGTAATATAAAGACATGCTATGAAGATTGTAATATAAAGGCATGCTATAAAGATTGTAATATAAAGGCATGCTATGAAGATTGTAATATAAAGACATGCTATGAAGATTGTAATATAAAGACATGCTATGAAGATTGTAATATAAAGACATGCTATGAAGATTGTAATATAAAGACATGCTATGAAGATTGTAATATAAAGACATGCTATGAAGATTGTAATATAAAGACATGCTATAAAGATTGTAATATAAAGACATGCTATGAAGATTGTAATATAAAGACATGCTATGAAGATTGTAATATAAAGACATGCTATGAAGATTGTAATATAAAGACATGCTATGAAGATTGTAATATAAAGGCATGCTATGAAGATTGTAATATAAAGATATGCTATAAAGATTGTAATATAAAGGCATGCTATGAAGATTGTAATATAAAGACATGCTATGAAGATTGTAATATAAAGACATGCTATGAAGATTGTAATATAAAGGCATGCTATGAAGATTGTAATATAAAGACATGCTATGAAGATTGTAATATAAAGACATGCTATGAAGATTGTAATATAAAGACATGCTATGAAGATTGTAATATAAAGACATGCTATGAAGATTGTAATATAAAGACATGCTATGAAGATTGTAATATAAAGACATGCTATGAAGATTGTAATATAAAGACATGCTATGAAGATTGTAATATAAAGACATGCTATGAAGATTGTAATATAAAGACATGCTATGAAGATTGTAATATAAAGACATGCTATGAAGATTGTAATATAAAGGCATGCTATAAAGATTGTAATATAAAGGCATGCTATAAAGATTGTAATATAAAGGCATGCTATAAAGATTGTAATATAAAGGCATGCTATAAAGATTGTAATATAAAGGTATGCTATAAAGATTGTAATATAAAGGCATGCTATAAAGATTGTAATATAAAGGCATGCTATAAAGATTGTAATATAAAGACATTCTATAAAGATTGTAATATAAAGACATTCTATAAAGATTGTAATATAAAGGCATGCTATGAAGATTGTAAAATAAAGACATAATATAAAGATTGTAATATAAAGGCATGCTTTCATGTTCAGTGTTATGATAATAAAAATCAATTGAAAATCTTTGATTTTGAAAACATAAAAATTATGGATGCCATGATACAGATATCAATATATGGATAATTATGTCATGGTACAGATATCAATATAGGATGTTTATGTCATGATACAGATATCAATATAGGATGTTTATGTCATGATACAGATATCAACATAGGATGTTTATGCCATGATACAGATATCAATATATGGATGTTTATGACTTGATACAGATGTCAATATTTCTTAACAGTAATAAACTGACCATTGTGAAGAAATGTTTAAGGGTCTTCATAAAAATGTCCAGCGGCCCTTCCACCATTAATTTAAAAGAGGGCCCTTTTTCCTTTGACCTCTGACTCTTCCGGGTGGCCCTGCCTCCAACATCACACTAGATACAGGAGTTTGAAATATTCACATCTGTCGTGCATATGTCTACTGACAGTGCATCAACGTTTGAATAACTCAAGTCGGAAGTAGATGTTTACTGTCAGTGCATCAACGTTTGAATAACTCAAGTCGGAAGTAGATGTTTACTGTCAGTGCATCAACGTTTGAATAACTTAAGTCGGAAGTAGATGTGAATTATGGTGATTTTTTTCTTTTCTTTAAAGTACGCAAGCTTCAAATTTGCCATTTAAAGAAGAAGGTATTGTTTTATTACTTTTAGTCCAGTTTAAATTCTAAATGTTTATAGTAAATGTGTATAGTGATGTAGTTAGGACTAGAAATGTCTGGGTATGATTCTTTCTAAATAATTTCTAATTCAATAATCTGGTGTTATGTTGTACTTCCTCCCCCCCCCCCCCCCCCAAAAAAAAAAACATTATTTGACTGATCGTATCATAGTTTGAATGGAGAGTAGTTCACTAGGCTCAGGCAGAAGCGCAACTAGACCAAACGTTCGGGGGGGGGGGGGGCAAAAAATCACTTGTATTAAAAAATCACATTATTTATACATTTGTATTTTTTTTTTATTAATTTTGGTCTAATCTTTTAATTGCGCCACTGGGCTCAGGGCAAGTACGTATATCTCTTTTCTATTAACTAAACAATATTTGAGCTAGTATGATATAATATTGGATGGACTAGCTGTACCACATTACATGTATTATGTCTATTATAAGATGGGTTGATTCATGGACATTGCATGTAGTCCAGTACATGTATTTTGTCTATTATAAGATGGGTTAATTCAAGGACATTGCATGTAGTCCAGTACATGTATTATGTCTATTATAAGATGGGTTGATTCATTGACATTGCATGTAGTCCAGTACATGTATTATGTCTATTATAAGATGGGTTGATTCATGGACATTGCATGTAGTCCAGTACATGTATTATGTCTATTATAAGATGGGTTGATTCATGGACATTGCATGTAGTCCAGTACATGTATTATGTCTATTATAAGATGGGTTGATTCAAGGACATTGCATGTAGTCCAGTACATGTATTATGCCTATTATAAGATGGGTTGATTCAAGGACATTGCATGTACACTATCCCCTTCACCTGTTTTTGGTTTGAAAGATTTGAAAAAAAAAATTTTGCCGAGTCGGCAATTACACATCTGCTATACTTGACTACAACAATTACACATCTGCTATACTTGACTACAACAATTACTCATCTGCTATACTTGTCTACAACAATTACACATCTGTTATACTTGACTACAACAATTACTCATCTGCTATACTTGACTACAACAATTACTCATCTGCTATACTTGACTACAACAATTACTCATCTGCTATACTTGTCTACAACAATTACACATCTGCTATACTTGTCTACAACAATTACACATCTGCTATACTTGTCTACAACAATTACACATCTGCTATACTTGACTACAACAATTACTCATCTGCTATACTTGACTACAACAATTACACATCTGCTATACTTGACTACAACAATTACTCATCTGCTATACTTGACTACAACAATTACACATCTGCTATACTTGACTACAACAATTACACATCTGCTATACTTGTCTACAACAATTACTCATCTGCTATACTTGACTACAACAATTACTCATCTGCTATACTTGACTACAACAATTACACATCTGCTATACTTGACTACAACAATTACTCATCTGCTATACTTGTCTACAACAATTACACATCTGCTATACTTGACTACAACAATTACACATCTGCTATACTTGTCTACAACAATTACACATCTGCTATACTTGTCTACAACAATTACACATCTGCTATACTTGACTACAACAATTACTCATCTGCTATACTTGACTACAACAATTACACATCTGCTATACTTGACTACAACAATTACACATCTGCTATACTTGTCTACAACAATTACTCATCTGCTATACTTGACTACAACAATTACTCATCTGCTATACTTGACTACAACAATTACACATCTGCTATACTTGACTACAACAATTACTCATCTGCTATACTTGACTACAACAATTACTCATCTGCTATACTTGACTACAACAATTACACATCTGCTATACTTGACTGCAACAATTAATTATCTACAGTATCTATTCAGTATTAGTTGGTTAGTACTAGTTTGTTCAATATTAGTTTGTTCAGTATTCGTTGGTTCATTACTAGTTTGTTCAATATTAGTTTTTTCAGTATTAGTTGGTTAGTACTAGTTTGTTCAGTTTTAGTTTGTTCAGTATTAGTCGGTTCAGTACTAATTTGTTCAATATTAGTTTGTTCAGTATTAGTTGGTTCATTACTAGTTTGTTCAATATTAGTTTGTTCAGTATTAGTTGGTTAGTATTAGTTTGTTCAGTTTTAGTTTGTTCAGTATTAGTCGGTTCAGTACTAATTTGTTCAATATTAGTTTGTTCAGTATTAGTTGGTTAATTACTAGTTTGTTCAGTATTAGTTGTTCAGTATTAGTTTATTCAGTATTAGTTGGCTCACTATTAGTTGGCTCAGTATTAGTTGGCTCAGTATTAGTTGGCTCAGTATTAGTTAGTTCAGTGTTACTTTGCTCAGTATTAGTTGTTCAGTATTAGTTGGCTCAGTATTAGTTGGCTCAGTATTAGTTGATTCAGTATTAGTTGGCTCAGTATTAGTTGGCTCAGTATTAGTTGGCTCAGTATTAGTTGGCTCAGTATTAGATGGCTCAATATTAGTTGGTTAAGTATTAGATGGCTCAGTATTAGTTGGCTCAGTATTAGTTGGCTCAGTATTAGTTGGTTCAGTGTTACTTTGCTCAGTATTAGTTGGTTCAGTATTAGTTGGTTCAGTATTAGCTGGTTCAGTATTAGTTGGTTCAGTATTAGTTGGTTCAGTATTAGTTGGTTCAGTATTAGCTGGTTCAGTATTAGCTGGTTCAGTATTAGTTGGTTCAGTATTAGTTGGCGCAGTATTAGTTGGTTCAGTATTAGTTGGTTCAGTATTAGTTTGCTCAGTATTAGTTGGTTCAGTATTAGTTGGCTCAGTATTAGTTGGCTCAGTATTAGTTGGTTCAGTATTAGTTGGCTCAGTATTAGTTGGCTCAGTATTAGTTGGCTCAGTATTAGTTGGTTCAGTATTAGTTGGTTCAGTGTTACTTTGCTCAGTATTATTTGGTTCAGTATTAGTTGGTTCAGTATTAGCTGGTTCAGTATTAGTTGGTTCAGTATTAGTTGGTTCAGTATTAGTTGGTTCAGTATTAGCTGGTTCAGTATTAGCTGGTTCAGTATTAGTTGGTTCAGTATTAGTTGGCGCAGTATTAGTTGGTTCAGTGTTAGTTGGTTCAGTATTAGTTTGCTCAGTATTAGTTGGTTCAGTATTAGTTGGCTCAGTATTAGTTGGCTCAGTATTATTTGGCTCAGTATTAGTTGGCTCAGTATTATTTGGCTCAGTATTAGTTGGCTCAGTATTAGTTGGCTCAGTATAAGTTGGTTCAGTATAAGTTGGTTCAGTATTATTTAATTAGGTACTAGTTGGCTTAGTATTAGTTGGTTCAGTATTAGTTGGCTCAGTATTATTTGGCTCAGTATTATTTGGCTCAGTATTAGTTGGCTCAGTATTATTTAATTAGGTACTAGTTGGCTTAGTATTAGTCTATTCAGTATTTACTTATATTCAGTTCCCAGTCTTGAATTACTGTTGTCGACAATAGATCAACATATTTAGGTGTCAATTTTTAAATTTTCCAATTCATTAATTTGTTTTTATAGAAGCAGAACTGTATCATTGTTTTTAGCATTTTGACCTCTGTATGGTGCTAATGATATAGGTGTGGGCAGTGTATATGACCTCTGTATGGTGCTAATGATATAGGGGTGGGGTGTATATGACCTCTGTATGGTGCTAGTGATATGGGTGTGGGCAGTGTATATGACCTCTGTATGGTGCTAATGATATAGGTGTGGGTAGTGTATATGACCTCTGTATGGTGCTAATGATATAGGGGTGGGAAGTGTATATGACCTCTGTATGGTGCAAGTGATATAGGTGTGGGTAGTGTATATGACCTCTGTATGGTGCTAATGATATAGGGGTGGGAAGTGTATATGACCTCTGTATGGTGCAAGTGATATAGGTGTGGGCAGTGTATATGACCTCTGTATGGTGCTAATGATATAGGTGTGGGCAGTGTATATGACCTCTGCATGGTGCTAATGATATAGGTGTGAGCGGTGTACTTTTTCTAAAAAAAAAAAGGTATCGGAACTTCTATTTACGTTTGTCGTGTCATAAAAACCCCCACTGAAAATATAGTGCAGTAAACAGTAAATTTATGAATACGGAAAAAAGGTGCGTTCCGCCAGAACAAAAGCACTGTCTACAACAATTACTCCTCTGCTAAGGTAAGAGAAAAACATTAAGCCATTAGTAAATAAAAGCAGGCAGTAATAAAACTATTTTCATTTTTATTGTAAATTATTTCATTTTAAAGTTTCGATGAATTAAACATTTCTTTCATTTTAACATCTTAAATTATAAATGTAGGGGACATCATGCCGAATAAATTGAACCCAATGTTAGATCTGACAATAAATACAGTTATCCAACTTGTTACAAAAAACACTGGCAATGTCTTCATTGACACTACGTAACAAACATTGAAAAAACTAAACATTCGGGATTTTGAGAAACAACAACTTTACATTATTTTTTATTCTTCTTTAGAAAAAAAAAACTAATTTAAAATAAAATGGAATAACACAGAGAAGGTAGAATTCTAATACTTTAATAAAAATAAACACATGCTCAATTAATATTTGAGAGTGGGTGGGGAGGGCGGCTGCAACATTAGTTTGTGTTTAGGCCATTAGTTAATATGCAACATTAGTTTGTGTTTAGGCCATTAGTTAATATGCAACATTAGTTTGTGTTTAGGCCATCAGTTAATATGCAACATTAGTTTGTGTTTAGGCCATTAGTTAATATGCAACATTAGTTTGTGTTTAGGCCATTAGTTAATATGCAACATTAGTTTGTGTTTAGGCCATTAGTTAATATGCAACATTAGTTTGTGTTTAGGCCATTAGTTAATATGCAACATTAGTTTGTGTTTAGGCCATTAGTTAATATGCAACATTAGTTTGTGTTTAGGCCATTAGTTAATATGCAACATTAGTTTGTGTTTAGGCCATTAGTTAATATGCAACATTAGTTTGTGTTTAGGCCATTAGTTAATATGCAACATTAGTTTGTGTTTAGGCCATTAGTTAATATGCAACATTAGTTTGTGTTTAGGCCATTAGTTAATATGCAACATTAGTTTGTGTTTAGGCCATTAGTTAATATGCAACATTAGTTTGTGTTTAGGCCATTAGTTAATATGCAACATTAGTTTGTGTTTAGGCCATTAGTTAATATGCAACATTAGTTTGTGTTTAGGCCATTAGTTAATATGCAACATTAGTTTGTGTTTAGGCCATTAGTTAATATGCAACATTAGTTTGTGTTTAGGCCATCAGTTAATATGCAACATTAGTTTGTGTTTAGGCCATCAGTTAATATGCAACATTAGTTTGTGTTTAGGCCATCAGTTAATATGCAACATTAGTTTGTGTTTAGGCCATCAGTTAATATGCAACATTAGTTTGTGTTTAGGCCATCAGTTAATATGCAACATTAGTTTGTGTTTAGGCCATCAGTTAATATGCAACATTAGTTTGTGTTTAGGCCATCAGTTAATATGCAACATTAGTTTGTGTTTAGGCCATCAGCCATCAGTTAATATGACAATGAATATAGGGAAAAATCGCTTTGTAACTTCTCGATGTAACTTTACAGCTTTTTTTAAAAAAAATATTTGAGATTTTTTTTGGCCAAGTAGATTAATGATATGCAAATCATTCTTTCACATATTTTCGTCTTTGAAATAATAATAATATGTCGATCTAAAATATGTTCCTGGGGAAATGTTTAGTGAACATTAAAAATAGGGCTCGTCCATTTATTACGTCAACAACTTAAGGGTGGGTGGGGTGTTTAAGAAATGTTGACAGTTGGTGAATGGGAGAGGTGGTGGTGTAAAGATTTATTGACGTCAACAATTTCATTCATTCGAGAAATGAACTGACACTACATGAAATTGAACGCAGAGATTATGAAGAGAAATATTTTAAAATGTATTCTCCTTTCATTGAAATAAATTGATGGTGTCTGAAATCCTACTTATAAAGCACTAAGCTTGTCTGGGTCGCGGTGTGTGGGGAATCCGTTCTATAAATAAACGACCTCCAGAAATAAATAAAACAATAGTATTTGATAAAGTAATCACGTGACCAGCAAAGTCACGAAAACATAATTCAAAATGGCGTCTTGCGTTGTCGATCTGATATCTCTTTTTCAAAATCTACAGTTTTAAATAGTTTCTGTGGTTTTTATTATGAAATGTAAAAGTCCTAAATATTAAATAATAATGATAATATATAATATCATTAAATTATTTTAGTTTTTATTTCAACAGATAGCATTTTAATCAGACTAGGTCACTAGCGAGCGCGTTCGTAAATAACCTATGACGTCCCGATGGTAAGCGCTGTCGCTATAAATTAAAAAAAAAAACCTCTATGACGTCATTTCCCGATGAGTGCTGTATCGTGCCTTCGCTTATTTTTATTTACTTTTCAGTGCATTTTTTTAATGCTTTGTTTTGATTTTAACTATAAATAGAATTCAGGGCAAAACGCTATAAATAAAAATCATCTGTGACGTCAAATAAAAAAAATGATAATTCTGCACTTGATTTCACGTAAATCGGCTGCGCATTTGATAATCATGCTCAGTTATTATAGTTTGTTAACATTTGTACTGGAGTTTATTGTTCCCTCGATGGATTACTTTTTGGTGATGGTTTGTTGGTTATGGCAGCCACATCTTTTGACGTATGAAATGTAGGTCATTTCTGCACATTAGGAAGGTGGCATAAATCAGCACCTAATTAAATTAATTAAATTGATTAGGAAGGGGTTTAACATTACACCTAGATTTCCCGGGCAACGCCGGGCTTAATATCTAGTATTTATATAATTTATATGATTTTTAGCTTACAGTGTACTATTATTTATAAATTAACTCCTTTGGAACTATACTTAGCCGTTTCAATTGTATAACAAGAACTGATAAAATTTTGAAATTGCATAATATATGAATCAGTCTACGTATTCTGTCAGATATGTGAATCAGTCTACGTATTCTGTCAGATATGTGAATCAGTCTACGTATTCTGTCAGATATGTGAATCAGTCTACGTATTCTGTCAGATATGTGAATCAGTCTACGTATTCTGTCATATATGTGAATCAGTCTACGTATTCTGTCAGATATGTGAATCAGTCTACGTATTCTGTCAGATATGTGAATCAGTCTACGTATTCTGTCATATATGTGAATCAGTCTACGTATTCTGTCAGATATGTGAATCAGTCTACGTATTCTGTCAGATAATCTACGGTCCGTGGGTCGAGTACGAGTAGTGTTGTTTTAGTCCCAGGTCCTATTTTAGTTTCAGTTTTTATTTCGTTTTTTCTGTAATAATTTTAGTTTTCGTCTAGTTTTAGTCTTGCTGCTAATTTTAGTTTTAGTTCTCGTTGACGAAAAGTCAACATTTTTGTCAACGAAGGTTTTAGTTTTAGTTTTCGTCAACGAAAACAACACTAAGTACGACCAGGCCCGTAGCCAGGAATATTGGATTGGGGGGGGGCGAAGAAATTTTTTTCGGGGGGGGGGGTGCCGAAGAAGTGATCCTGGGGCACAGGGGCGGATCTAGACAACTTTGACGGGGGAGGCAAAACATTGACACCCGGAGGGGGGGAGCCAAAACTGTTTTCATTGTTGAAAATTGGTCTTAGAACAAAAAATATTTCGATAATTTAATGATGTATTACCTATACTTGCGATAACCGGGAGGGGCATGGCCCCCCGGCCCCTCCCCATAAATCCGCCCCTGGTGGGGTAGAAGAAATGTTCAGGGGGAGGGGCGAAAATGGAGTCGCGAAGCGCCGAAAGCTTGCGAACGGAGAGGAGGGGTTTGGGGAGGGGATCTCAGTGAGTCCCATCCCCAAGAAATTTTTTGCAGTTCCATATCTGGAATGGTGCATTTTAGTACCGATTGTTTAGCTATTAATTAGAAATATATAATTTTAACTACGTTTCAATAATGCATGGCATGTTGCAGTTTTGTTAAAAATAATTTTAGTAGTAAAGAGTTTTAATGATAAAAATTTATTGAGGCTGAGCAATTTCTGATTCCTGTTAAAAATATATTGACCATTTGTTCTGCTACACAATTGTTACATAATAGATACCTGATTTATATTATTATACTGTTTGTTTAACGTAGAACCCGGGAAGAACGACAAAGATGCACGAATAAAGCTTAGCTATTTGTGTGATATTTCTTATAAAATATTGAAAACAAAGAACAGATCTATCAACAACAACAGTCGCAATTATTCAATTTAAAATAAAATTAATTCTGGTAAAAAGTAAATTTGCAAATTAAATAACATCACCCAGAAATCACGGAGTTTGTACTTTATTATTTTATTATACATATGTACTTATTTAAGTTGCTAGTTGTCCTCAGAAGATATCAATATATACAACTATTACAAGGTTGCGAACATCGACATAAATTGCGGGCCCCTGGGCAGGGGTGACACGTGCCCCCGTGCTGATATTAATATTTTAAAAAGTTGATTGGCTAGCTCAGTCCGGGTCCCTAAAACTCGCCGGGCCCCTGGGCATTGTCCCCCACTCGTCGGCACTGCTTCAGCTTACAGATTTCTGTTAAATCTTTTTCAAATACAAGGAGGACAAGATTGCTTAGACGCTTTTGTAACATTGATCTGCGATATGTGGTGAGCATTCGTGTGAGGGTTGAGAAACTGCTCTCACACACGGCTGTTGAAGCCCCAAATGCCTATGCTGCCCAAAATACCCAGAAGTGAACTTCAATAAGATTCAACCTTTTATGCCCAAAAATTAGATCAGCTATATATGTAAGTAAAATAGCCTGAATGATTGCCAAAATATAAACTTTTAAGTTTTTATTATTATTGATTTATTGAACAAAATGATTGATGTTTTATAGCACGTTATTCTTAAAATTTTGTCAAAAAGCTCAAATCATGCACGGTGGGGGGGGGGCTCAGGTCATGCACAGGGGGGGCTCAGCCCCCCCTCCTAGCGTCCCTCTGGCTACGGGCCTGAGTACGACTTCGGTAAAGTGGTTTGATTTGAACCTCAGTACACTCACATCCGTTTTATTTGAACCTCAGTACACTCACATCCGTTTGATTTGAACCTCAGTACACTCACATCCGTTTGATTTGAACCTCAGTACACTCACATCCGTTTGATTTGAACCTCAGTACACTCACATCCGTTTGATTTGAACCTCAGTAAACTCACATCCGTTTATTTAGTAGTTACATAGATGAAGTTTACATTTAATTTATTTTAGTCATATAAAGTATTATAAACACTCCATTAATCTGCTCTTGGTCCGTCCATTCAATGAAATTTAAGAACCCATTTTCGCCCCTCAGTAGTTATAAATCTACATCTGTAATTTATTGTCATATATTTCACACTACTCTACTGCGTAAATATCATTTGTACATCAAAAGGTCAGGTTGATGAAATAAACGAAAAATTGTAAGTGATTATTTGCAGGTGTCAAACTGCAGAGGAGAAAGCGAGAACAATGACTTGCATATAAATGTAGTACAGGCACACATATCAGTTTCAAATTAAGAGTATCTGCAATGAATGCACTGTACATTGAAGCAACTGAAGTGTGTGGTGTGTGGTGTGTGTGGTGTGTAGTGTGTGGTCTCTACTTCAAAACATTTCAGACTATGTGGGATGTACTCTTTTTATTTTAAATCTTGAGCAGCCAATTGAATACCTTTAAATAATGTCATTTATATGTCGGCCTATGAACATTATTGTCAAAGACTGACTAAGTCATGAGTCACTGCAAAGTATGGGTATAACTAATAGCACTACAGTTATGATGCCTAGAAGTTTACATGGGACTTAATCTTAGAGAAGAGAGAAAGATGTGTGAGTACACCACATACACTATAGGCAAAAAAAAGGAAGGAAGTTATCTTATACACTAATTAAACATGAACTGTGTAGTAAAAAATGGCATAAATTGTTAAGGGTTAAACACTTTTTAAAACGGTGGTTGGGTGGGAGGGGGGAGTCAAAAATAACTTGCACAGGGCGCCTTACTAGCTATCTACGGCTCTGGGGATATTATGTTGGCCGGGTAATTGCGAACCGAGTAGTCAATACTGTACAAACAAAACTAATTTTAGAACTGTACACTATTATACACTATTTGAGGGCTGGAGATGGGTTTCACTTTCTCTAAAAGCTCGTTGTTTAGGGAAGGACACTCGTACATTTCTTTCAAATTAGATTTCATTGATTACAACAAGATGGCAGATTTTAAAGTTTGTTATTTAAAGTTATATTTTAGAGGGAGAGGAATTTACTTTTTCTGATTTTGTTTTCTCATTGTCGTAATTTTACTTGGGGTCACCAAAATTATTTATTGTTTTGCATTTTTTTTTAAATTGAACATAAAATGTGTGCTAGATATGTGAATCTCCATCATTATGACATGTTCAGAAGAATGTCGAGTTCAGAAACTTAATCTTCAGTGTTCGAATCCCAACAGTTTTATTAGATCGCAGGTAAATATTTCATATTTTTTAAAATCTCTATTAAAACTTTTTGTTTACTGTTTACTCCTAGTAAATACGTAAATAACCATTTACGTAAATAACCATTTACGTGTATAGCGCTCGACTGTCGACCGTAGGATCCCGGGTTCAATCCCTGATGAGAACCAATTGAATCGTCCAGGTCTATTTATAGTTGTTTGAAAGTCAGCCAAGTCTTTAATTGTGGAAGTAAAGGCGGCTGGGCATTGTGCTAGCCACACAATCCTTGTTATGTCGTGACTATAGAGTATGATCGTGACTATAGAGTACGATCGTGACTATAGAGTATGATCGTGACTATAGAGTATGATGTATTATACACTTCCTCTGTCCCATCCCTTGTTATGTCGTGACTATAGAGTATGATGTATTGTACACTTCCTCTGTCCCATCCCTTGTTATGTCGTGACTATAGAGTATGATCGTGACTATAGAGTATGATGTATTATACACTTCCTCTGTCACCATCCCTTGTTATGTCGTGACTATAGAGTATGATCGTGACTATAGAGTATGATGTATTATACACTTCCTCTGTCACCATCCCTTGTTATGTCGTGACTATAGAGTATGATGGTGACTATAGAGTATGATGTATTATACACTTCCTCTGTCACCATCCCTTGTTATGTCGTGACTATAGAGTATGATCGTGACTATAGAGTATGATGTATTATACACTTCCTCTGTCACCATCCCTTGTTATGTCGTGACTATAGAGTATGATCGTGACTATAGAGTATGATGTATTATACACTTCCTCTGTCACCATCCCTTGTTATGTCGTGACTATAGAGTATGATGGTGACTATAGAGTATGATGTATTATACACTTCCTCTGTCACCATCCCTTGTTATGTCGTGACTATAGAGTATGATCGTGACTATAGAGTATGATGTATTATACACTTCCTCTGCCCCCCCCCACGTTAATGGCTAAAGTATTTTACTTACATTTCTATTATAACTGGAGTGGCTCATTGGGGTAAACCATCCGTCGATAATTGAACCATCCGTTGATAACTGAACCATCCGTTGATAATTGAACCATCCGTTGATAATTGAACCATCCGTTGATAACTGAACCATCCGTTGATAATTGAACCATCCGTTGATAACTGAACCATCCGTTGATAATTGAAGCATCCGTTGATAATTTGACTCTGCTACAATGACGGAGGCCTAAAAGATATATCTCCACCCAATGGAGGGGCATTGCCCCACTGGTCCCAAACTCCGACACCTAAACCTAGCCAAGTCCATCACAGTTTGGCTGCTTCGAAATATTCGCACAAGTTCGGGTTTTTTTTTAAATTTCTGCTGCTTGTTTTTTTCAGGCAGGTGTAGCTTTACACAATTGAAATACATGACGACAGCCATTTGTTATATTACTGACATCACTCTGGCTAGATATTGGGTTTTATACCACCACTACCATTAATCCCTTCCTAACCTTACGGTACCTTGGAAATAGTTTTATGATGAGGTTTGACCCTGTCCGTGAAGTCAATGACCTCCGTGGGGCCTTCACTTCACCTCCGTGGTGCCTTCATGTCACCTCCGTGGAGCCTTCAAGTCAACTCCGTGGAGCCTTCATGTCACCTACCTGGCGTCTTCATGTCACCTCCGTGGAGCCTTCAAGTCACCTCCGTGGAGCCTTCAAGTCACCTCCGTGGAGCCTTCAAGTCACCTACCTGGCGTCTTCATGTCACCTCCGTGGAGCCTTCAAGTCACCTCCGTGGCGCCTTCACGTCACCTCCGTGGCGCCTTTACGTCACCTCCGTGATGCCGTCATGTCACCTCCGTGATGCCGTCATGTCACCTCCGTGATGCCGTCATGTCACCTCCGTGGCGCCTTCTAGTCACCTCCGTGGCGCCTTCATGTCACCTCCGTGGAGCCTTCAAGTCACCTCCGTGGAGCCTTCACGTCACCTCCGTGGCGCCTTTACGTCACCTCCATGGCGCCTTTACGTCACCTCCGTGGCGCCTTCACGTCACCTCCGTGGCGCCTTTACGTCACCTCCGTGGCACCATCACGTCACCTCCGTGGCGTCTTCATGTCACCTCCGTGGAGCCTTCAAGTCACCTCCGTGGAGCCTTCACGTCACCTCCTTGGCGCCTTTACGTCACCTCCGTGGCACCATCACGTCACCTCCGTGGCGTCTTCATGTCACCTCCATGGCGCCTTTACGTCACCTCCGTGGCGCCTTCACGTCACCTCCGTGGCACCATCACGTCACCTCCGTGGCGTCTTCATGTCACCTCCGTGGAGCCTTCAAGTCACCTCCGTGGAGCCTTCACGTCACCTCCGTGGCGCCTTTACGTCACCTCCGTGGCACCATCACGTCACCTCCGTGGCGTCTTCATTTCACCTCCGTGGAGCCTTCAAGCATGGAAGTCTAGATATAGCATCAGGAAGGACAACCAATATTTTAAAAAATACGGTTGAGGCTGACACACAATCAAGTGTTTAGCGTTAGTCTTCATGTTTAATAGCAGTTTTGTATATTTGGTACTTATGTTTTTATGAAATAAACACAAACGCAATTAAAGTTTGAAAACTTTTAATAACAAATTTTTAAATTTAAAATCTTTATTTTGTCAATTTAATTAGTTTTCTTTTTTTCATTGGTTTGTCATGAACGGTCTCATTCAATTGCTTAACATAATTTTTAGACGAACAATTAAGAAATTTAACATAAATAAGTTCTTTTAAATTATGATTGAAATAAAAAAATAATTTCTTTAATCAGCAATGACTCATCAATTGTTACTCTATCAACAATTTAAACAATTTTTTTTTATTTGTTTGTTCTAGAAATAGTTTCAGACTACTTGCTGATCTTTTCAATGAATTGAATACTTTCCAATTTAGTAGGCAAGTAGAGAAGGTGTACTCAGATGGCTTCAATAGCCCTCCTCTGTTGACATTGTTAAAAAAAACATCCAGCTTTTTCAATCTTAATTCGTCAATGTCTTTAAAATTTTTATCGACTAATATTTCTCTAAAGCTTTTATTTTAAAAATTATGTTATTATAGTATATATATGAAAATGTAGTAAATTGAAAGGGCTTTTTAACAATATATGTTTCAAAGTGATATTATTATGCCAGTATTTTATTATTTTTAATAAGTTTAGATGAAAAAAATAAACAAAAATAAATAAATTAAACAATTCACAAACACAAAGAAGAAAAAAAAATTCATTATGATTCATTTCAATAAAAGTTACTTTTTATTAAACTACATTCAATTATCTGTGTGTAGGATATTTTTGAAGACATTATAATCAGATACAAAAGATATTTAAAAATTTCTAAAAATGATGTGTTTTAACAGAAAAAGGACCAAAAATCTGCTGGGATCAACATTGACCATGCAACAAGAAAAATTCAAAAATATAAATCTAAGTTATAAAAACTAACATTCTAATGTCTATTGATAACAACAAAGCTCAATTTCAGTATGTTTTATAACTTTGCTAAAAATATTTTACAAGATTAGTGTAACTATTATACCAGCTTATGATAATTTTTCATAGAACATTATATTTATTTATCAACTGGTCACTCTTATCTACACCCCCCATATATTTATTGTAATCCTGTATTATGGTTGGTTGGTCAACAGTAAGTTCCTAAAATTTCCCATTTACTTAGTCTGTCATTTAAATGTTCCAAATCCATTTGCATTATGCATAGTGGACATAACCGAAACAGTTTTATTGTCCCTCCATCGTACTGTCAATAACTCCCTTTCTAACTCATCTCATATCCCCTCTTTTATATTTTTCAAAGATTGGGGAATACCTTTACATGTCCTAAGAATAGTTCTATAGATCTTTAGACAATTGTATAGTAGTATAAAAATTATCGACTAATAATTTATACCCCTCTTTAGCTAAAGATTTAATTAATTTCATTACCACCCCATATGCCAATCCAAAAGGCCCATTATCCTGTTTACCTAAATATAAATGAAAATCATAAGTATACCTAGAAAGAGAATCAGCTAATACCCATAACTTCATTCACCACTTAGTCGGCTTATCCCTTATGTACTGCCTAAAAATATATCTACCTTTATTTCTTATCATTCTTTAATCTATTGATATATCTTGGTAAGGCTGAAACAATTTTATACATTACAATCTAATAAAGTTAAAGAAAAAATGTACTTTACATAACTTGTTGGTTTTGTCTTCAGTTTGAGGATTAGACACCTTTAGAAAGCTCATTATAGATTTCAATCTATCACGAAACATAAAAGCTCTGGCCCAAAGTCCATTGTATAGTGATTTAGTAGACCAGAAGCGGTCAATGTTCTGTGCTTGAACAAGTCCAGCATACATGATAAGTCCACAGAATCTGTAGAATTCATCTGGTGTAAGATCAAACCAGCCTTGGTAAACACAAGGTTTCGTAGGTCCATAATGTCTGGCATTGCTATTATTAGTCACAAATATGAATTACTAAGTCCAAAGTAAAATAAAGTTTTAAAAATGCCACTGCATTGCAGAATTTCCTAATGTCTTCCCTTGTTTTAGCTCCTCCGAGTTGTTAAATGCCTGGATCCCTCTCAGGAGGAAAATTCTTTGGTGGATCTGGTAATGTGTCATTCAATTCATTCATATCATCATGCCATATGATCTGGGGGATAAAAAAACTATGTAAAGAAAACCATAAATAAAAAAAAAAATTCAGCTTATTTATCGAGCTACAATTAATTATTTTATAATGATGAAAACAAAATATCATCAATACAGATATGTAAATATTATGTAAACTTCAGTTTTTTTTTTTTGTTTTTTTTGTGTGTGTGTTTACGAAAATCTGCTGATTGGCAATAACACAAAAATAAAACAGTAACAGTAATTCTAGCGGTAGAGAACTAAATAAATAATATTTATACATAAACCTTTATATAATAAAATATAAATCTTTATACTTTTCTCTTATTTTATAACTATTCCCACATTTTAAGTTCTAAAGAATAAATAAATGAATAAATAAATAAACATAAAGATCATTAAGACAAAGTCAAAGCATGTTGGTTCAATACTTACACATGTGAGTTTGGAAGTGTTGAAAACTTGAATTAAAACTAATATTTTCAGCTTCAAAGTCATCTGAAGAAGTAATGAGCTCCCAAGTTTCATCTTTGTCACTTGAATCAAGTTTATTTTCCTCTAAATAATCAGATTCTGAGTCCATTTTAGTGTAGTCGAATGACTGACAAAACGTAAACAAATCAAATTGGCGTTCGTGGCCAGTCACCTGATAGCGTTATTTTATTTACGAGAAATTGTAGTTAAAATAAAAATTGACAATTATTTTTTAGTAGAAAGTATTTAGAAAGCATTTTTTTAAATACAAATATTATACTAGACATAAAAAGTCACATTTTATTGTATGCCGTCTGTTGGGCTTTAATCCTTGCGTCAGCCTAAACCGTACACGGCTAGAATGAAATTTTGTTTGGTTGTCTATCCTGGTGTTATATCTAGATATCCATGCTTCAAGTCACTCCCGTGGAGCCTTCACGTCACCTCCATGACGCCGTCATGTCACCTCTGTGGCGCCATCACTTCACCTCCGTGGCGCCTTCACGTCACCTACGTGGCGTCTTCACTTCACCTCCGTGATGCCGTCATGTCACCTCCGTGGCGCCATCACTTCACCTCCGTGGCGCCTTCACGTCACCTCCGTGGAGCCTTCACTTCACCTTCGTGGCGCCTGTACGTCACCTAATAATTTAAAATGTATATTTGGCACAACTCAATTGTCGCAAGACGGCCATATTACTAATATAACCCCACCTTTACAAGATCGACTCAACATGATATGTTTCCGGAATTTTTTTTTTTTTTGAATTAGTTTCTCCCAAATGAAATAACAAAGATATGTCTACATCGTTCTCCTGGTTTAAAGATGTGTTGTGTACAGTCTGTTTTATAAGAATAAATTAAGTACTTTTAACTATAACATTTCACAAACATTTTAAACCAATGAAATATATGAATAGTTATTTATTGAGTTAGTTGATTGTCATTTGATTTATTTGTTTGATTCACTTGTTTGTAAAAACTTTCCATTTTTTTTTATATCACACTGTCTATTACTTTCTATTACTTATAGACTCATTACCTACACGCTATTTATATACTCATTACTTACATGCTATTTATATACTAATTTCTTACACGCTATTTCTGTCTCTATGTCAGTGGCATCTATCAAATAATGTTTTCCTTGGCTGGAGAATTTTCTGGTTGGTATGGAATTTCTTCTGGATGTGTTTTAGTATTAGAAATGAAATCGGTAAGTAACCAAGGAATGTTATTTCAAGTCACACTTTTCACTTGAATCACATATTAAACCAATATGAATGTATAACTGACAACACGTATTCTCTGATTGTCAACAAACAGTAAAAGGCAGCGGAGAGAAATGGTTGATATATTTGACAAATATCTCCTATCTGATGTTAGTTGTACACAGTGGGGCATTCTTCCTTTTCGTATTGCACTTTAAACACGTTCCTTCAGACAAACTTCCAGGTAAGTCATTTTCTATCTATCTATCTATCTATCTATCTATCTATCTATCTATCTATCTATCTATCTATCCATCCATCCATCCATCCATCCATCCATCCATCCATCCATCCATCCATCCATCCATCCATCCATCCATCCATCCATCTATCTATCTATCTATCTGTCTGCCTGTCTGTCTGTCTGTCTATATATGTGTATGCCTGCCTTCCTTTCTGTTAATGGGTCCGTCTGGCACTCTATATGTGTGTCCATATGTCATTACGACAGTCTCTGTGTGAAGTCCCTGTAAGGATGAGATGAAATCTCTTAGACATCATATAAGCCACTAATGGGACGGTTTTTATGGTGCCCTTCTTTCATCCCCAGCCTTGGGAACTTGAGCCAAGACCTCAACATTTTTCTTGGTCCTTTACCGCAGGACCATCCGTCTCCTCACGACAGTCTGTAGCTCACTTTATCTTTCAAGAATATAATATTCTGTATCAAGTTGTATTCACCTATCTTTCAAGAATATAATATTCTGTATCAAGTTGTATTCACCTATCTGCCCGTAAGTTAATCAATCAATGAAAACTATACTTTCTGCCATCTTTGTGCCCACAAATATCCCAGTATACATCAGTTCACGAAATTTGATATGGTAAGTTATTCAATTTTCTATTCCATAGCTAATACCAAATGGTATCACTCAGCCTTATGGTTGCTGACTACTGTAAGTTTTGATGTGGCTGTAGCTGTCAGTATACTGTATTGGACATTGGAGTTTAAAGGTGAAGTCTTTCACAGACGCAGGACAATTTATTTAATATCATCAAAGTTAATTTGACAAATTCAAATTTATTGTCATATCACATTTTAATTAAACTATCACAATTTATTTAGACACATCCAATCAGTCATATCAATTTTATTTTGTCAGATCTCAGTTTATTCAGCTGTATTACGATTATTTATACTCATGCACAATTTAATTAGTTGCAACCGAATATATTATATTTTGAAAAAAAAACATTTTTTATATCTTATACAATATTTCATCTCAAACATTTGTTCATAAAAAAATTTTAAAAATAATAAGTCATCAGATCAAACTGTCCCATTAAAAATGGTTAATATGATCTAAAAGATTTCATCTCATCCTTTTAAGGGCCTACACACACACACATACAAACACGCACACACGCACGCACGCACGCAAGCACGCACACACACACACCTGAAAACTTGTTAATGCAAAGATTTCAACGATTCTTTTCTAGGTGGCCCCTACCAAAATTTGAAAGAATCTTTTGTTTGTTTAATCAAATCATCTCTTTTTTTTGTCAAGACAATAATCAGACCCAATGAAGAACAAAAAAAAAAATTTGTCAAATAAACTTTTGTTTGACTTTTTTGCATAAAAATGTGTCATTTTGTAAATTTTTTTCAAAATGAAAACAAATCTCAGAAACTATTGTACATATCAAAAAAGAGATTCATTATAATGGACCTAACCAACTCCCAACACATTTTAAAGTTGTCAGGAAGTAATTTCACCCCCACTCCCACCTTTTTCTTCCAAAATTTAGTTTTTGTTTTTTTTATTTTTCAATATACCAACAAAAAAAATGTAACAATGTGTTATAGCAGGGGTCTCCATCCCCCTCCCGTCCATAGATCGAATGGTACTGGGCCACCCACAAAACATTAAATTACAGGTATTTCATTTTTATTTACTGTGTTGCACTTCTCTCGGGATTGTGCGACTTTCCATGGACTAAAAATAATCAACCCCCACCCCCTCGCATCCTTCCAGTGGGCCGTGATGAAATTACACTGGGCAACAACTAATATTTTTTTTGAAAATCGTCCTGTGTTTTCCAGTTGAATTAGACTAATTTTGATGCTCTGAGTCCGAAAATGACCTTGGTTTTGCTCAATCAGGTCAGGATTTTTTGCTACAGAAATTAAAAAAAACAATCGTTTTTTTTTAAAACAAAAACACTTTTTTGCGGATCATCAGCTGATAAACCCCTGACGATTTTTTTCCGTTTTACTCAAGAAATAAAAGTCAACGTATTCAAATTCATTCAGTTTTTATTTATCCACCAAATTTGATAAGCATAATTATCATAATATTAGTATAACAATGAGCGTTACGTGAAACAAAAGTTCAGAGTTTAAGGCAAAAATCGGCGTTTCTTCGATTACCGTGTGTGAGCAGCTGCTGGGTTGTCTCTCTTCATCGACCAGCAGTAGTCCGCCAGCAAGACTGCGTCCCACCTCCCCGGGTACCTTTCCTCCATTTGGCGGATGTCCTGGTGGAACCTTTCTCTCTGCTCATCGCTCATCGCCCCAAGGTTTTCAGGAAACTTCTGCATGTGTGAGAACAGGAAGTGCATCGTTATACTCATCAAACACCCGAGTTTTTGGAAGTCCTCTATCATGCTGTTGATGAGTCTGGTGTGATTTGCTGCCTTCATGTTCCTTAGGAAGTTGTTCACCACCTGCACAAACGATCTCCAGGTGGCGCACTCAAGCGTGTTCATGGAGTTTTGGAACTCTGTGTCCTTTATGAGCTGCCGTATCTGTGGGCCGTCGAAAATGCTGGCCTTCAGCTTCTCAATGGTCAGTTGAGGAAATGTAGTTGAAGCACCTCCCATCCTTGTCCAGAGCGCGCGTAAACTGTTTCATTAACCCATACTTCATGTGTAGCGGTGGGATCAATATCTTCTCCGGGTCAACAAGAGGTTCGTTTATGATGTTTCTCGCCCCAGGTACTAACTGCTCTCGCGCCGGCCACTATTTCTTTACATAGTGCTGGGCTCTGTCGCGACTGTCCCACATAAAGCATGGGTACTCCGTGAACCCGGACTGCTGACCAAGTAGAAAGTTCACCATCTTCAAGTCGACGCAGATGACCCATTGGTGCTGCTCATATTGGATTTTGTCGAGCACATACTTCACTGCTTCATATTTCTCTTCAAGAGTTGTGGAGTGCGCAAGAGGGATTGAGGCAAAGTGGCTCTCGTTGTGGAGAAGTACACACTTCAAAAAGCACTTGCAGCTGTCAATGAAGAGTCGCCAATCTCTCGGATCGTATTGAGGATCGCCGAGTTTATCAAGAAGACCGGCGACATCTCGACAGCACACAAGGTCTTCCTCCTGGCAGAATTAGTCCATGTAGTCCTCATGCCTTCTACGGAAGAAAGTGATACGCGCGTCCTTGCCAAGTAGATATTTCTCTTTGAGTCTGGAGGCCAACAGCTGGGAGGAGTTATTCGATAAGCTGAGATCCCGAACCAGATCATTAAGCTCACATTGTGAGAACGGCTGTGGACCATCTTTTAATTCATACTCCTCTTCTGTATCTCCTCCCCGGGCTCCCCCGTCTAAAGTGGTGGCCTCATCGTCGCTGTCAGGAAGATCTCTGAACGCTGGTACAGGAATTTCTTCGCAGTGAGCAGCTGGACGACGTGCAGATGGAAGGTCGGGGTACTGGAGGCTGTGCCCAATCAAGTGCTGATGCAGTAAATAATCAAGTGAAAATCCAGATTGATGATTTATAAATAAAATATAATTATCTATGTTTTTATAATTGTGATTATTTTGCTGCTAATTTTTATGCAGCTAATTTAGAGAAATGATTGAACTCAAAAACCCTGATATTAGAATACGTATAGCTCGTCAGGTAGGTCTATGGCTGTATCTCAAGAAGTTGACCTGACCGAGCAAAATCAATGTGATATTCGGACTCAGAACACCAAAACTAGTCTAAATCAGTTGAAAAACCCCTGACGATTTTTTGGCTATTGCCCAGTGTTATCCAACGCTGACCGGTGCGTTGCGAGAAAAAGGTTGGGGACCACTATGTTATAGTGCTCAACAGCGAACTGAAAGGACATCATAAAAACAGTTCCATTAGTTGTTTCTAGGATCTAAGAGATAACCATCTCCACTTTACATAAAATACAATGAAATAGAGACTATATATTGTAGCTACTGTGCAAAAAATACAATGAAATAGAGACTATATATTGTAGTGACTGTACACAAAATACAATGACATAGAGACTATATATTGTAGTGACTGTACACAAAATACAATGACATAGAGACTATATTGTAGTGACTGTACACAGAATACAAAGACATAGAGACTATATATTGTAGTGACTGTACACAAAATACAATGACATAGAGACTATATATTTTAGTGACTGTACACAAAATACAATGACATAGAGACTATATATTGTAGTGACTGTACACAAAATACAATGACATAGAGACTATATATTGTAGTGACTGTACACAAAATACAATGACATAGAGACTTTATATTGTAGTGACTGTACACAAAATACAATGACATAGAGACTAAATATTGTAAGTGACTGTACACAAAATACAATGACATAGAGAATATATATTGTAAGTGACTGTACACAAAATACAATGACATAGAGACTATATACTGTAAGTGACTGTACACAAAATTCAATGACAAAGAGACTATATATTGTACGTTCAACCCCCTTACCCCCGCCTCCTCAATTTTCTTCTTTAATCTTTTTTTTTTTAAAGAACTGTTGATTTATTTTTTGTTTCCAGATGTGTTACATGTTCAGTCTTTCATGACCCACATTGTCAACAGTTTGTATGTCATCTTGGACCTTGCTGTCATCTCCATTCCTGTCAGACTAGTACATGTCATTTACCCCATCCTGTACTCTACGGTGTATCTTGTGTTTACAATATGTTATCACTTGGTTGATGGTGAGTGATGTTTTATATGCTTAATACAGGTACAGTAGGTGGTCATTGATATTTAAAACTTAGAAGTGGTCAGTAGGCTGTGAGTGATAACTTAGTAGCGTTAAGTAGGTTGTGAGAGATGTTTACAACTTAGTAGTGGGCAGTAGGTGTTGAGTGGTATTTACAACTTAGTAGTGGGCAGTAGGTGTTGAGTGGTATTTATAGCTTAGTAGTGGCCAGTAGGTGTTGAGTGGTATTTACAACTTAGTAGGGGGCAGTAGATGTTGAGTGGTATTTACAACTTATTAGTGGACAGTAGGTGTTGAGTGGTATTTACAACTTAGTAGTGGACAGTAGGTGTTGAGTGATAACTTAGTGGTGGACAGTAGGTGTTGAGTGGTATTTATAACTTAGTAGTGGACAGTAGGTTGTGAGAGATATTTATAACTTAGTAGTGGACAGTAGGTTGTGAGTGGTATTTATAACTTAGTAGTGGACAGTAGGTTGTGAGTGATTTGTATAACTTAGTAGTGGACAGTAGGTTGTGAGTGATATTTATAACTTAGTAGTGGACAGTGGGTTGTGAGTGGTATTTATAACTTAGTAGTGGGCAGTAGGTGTTGAGTGGTATTTATAGCTTAGTAGTGGCCAGTAGGTGTTGAGTGGTATTAACAACTTAGTAGGGGGCAGTAGGTGTTGAGTGGTATTTACATCTTAGTAGTGGACAGTAGGTGTTGAGTGGTATTTACAACTTAGTAGTGGACAGTAGGTGTTGAGTGGTATTTACAACTTAGTAGTGGACAGTAGGTGTTGAGTGATAACTTAGTAGTGGACAGTAGGTGTTAAGTGGTATTTATAACTTAGTAGTGGACAGTAGGTTGTGAGAGGTATTTATAACTTAGTAGTGGACAGTAGGTGTTGAGTGATATTTATAACTTAGTAGTGGACAGTAGGTTGTGAGTGGTATTTATAACTTAGTAGTGGACAGTAGGTTGTGAGTGGTATTTATAACTTAGTAGTGGACAGTAGGTTGTGAGTGATTTGTATAACTTAGTAGTGGACAGTAGGTTGTGAGTGATATTTATAACTTAGTAGTGGACAGTGGGTTGTGAGTGGTATTTATAACTTAGTAGTGGACAGTAGGTGTTGATTGGTATTTATAACCTAATACAGGGGCAATAAGTTGTCAGTTATATTTAATGTTAAAGTACTTGTGCCTGTTTGCCACATTTCATAAGTGACACAAAGTAAACAAGTCACTTGAAATGTCAACTTATGTATTTTACAATTTATATTTTGTACATCACAGTTCGTCGAGCCAGTTTAATTTTATGTACGTCAAAATAAATTTACATCCCACTGTCCGTCTCCACCTTATCAGGCACAAACTCAGACGGTGAGCCGTACATCTACAGGACACTCAACTGGAGCAACACCGTCATCAGCGATCATCTCTGCCATTGTCCTCTTTGTCCTTATGCCACTATCCATGTGTTCCAGTTTGTTTGTTTCACCTGTAGGAAGTATCTTCATGTGGTTGCTCTGTAGCCAGGAAAAGTACGACCAGGTGGATGTAACTATGCCTGTCATAATTACATCCATCAAAATTGAAGATGAACCCAAAAGGTCAGCCCATTCGTCTGACCAAGGCCAGTGAAAGATGTTTGAAACTGACAACTATACATCATACCAGCTATTATGTTTACTTTCCTCTCAACAACACCATAGAAATGTTTAACATTTGGACAGTTGAATAAATTGTTTACCACATAAGAAATGTTTATCATATATGAAACAGATGTTTACCATATACAGAAAATCAAAACATGTTTACCATATACAGAAATGTTTTCCATGTACAGAAACAGAAAGCTGCTAAGGGTTTAAAAAACATATTTTATATTGAGTGGATTAGAATATTTTATATAATAATCTGTGTAAATATTAGCCAGTAGAAAGTCGTTAAAATGTAGGGCGACAAAGTCGATACAAATATATCTTTAATTATACATGTAAGTTTCTGCAATATTCAGTCACTCAATTCATTTTATTCCAACAGAAAACTCAATTCATTTTATTCCAACAGACCACTCAATTCATTTTATTCCAACAGACAACTCAATTCATTTTATTCCAACAGAAAACTCAATTCATTTTATTCCAACAGACCACTCAATTCATTTTATTCCAACAGATTATAATTCATTTCATTCCAACAGATCACTCAATTCATTTTATTCCAACAGACCCTCAATTAATACTTTTTTTATCGTGTACTATTTTTGTGTAATGTAATGTATGTGTGTTTGAATAATTGATCAATAAACATTAACCACAAGTGTGAGTTATTTCTTGAATATTATTGACCATAAATTCCACATTTATCAAAAAATTTGTTTGATGTTAACAAAAAAATACATATGATAGTGAAAACCAATGTCCGTACTTCATCTGCTGATTAGTGAACATTTATGTAAATGAGTCTTTCAAATATCTGAGATGTTTAACAAATAACTTATTCTAATCAAGTATACAATTTAAGTTTTTCGTATATAGTTACAAGTAAAAATAAACAAGATGATTACAAAAAGAGACTGGATCCCTTTTTAATCAAAACTTATTGTCAAACGTGCATTGAGTCAGTGTTACTGGATGCTTTTTACTATAACTTGTGTCAAACTTGTTAAGTCAGTGTTACTGGATCCTTTTAGAATAACTTGTGTCAAACTTGTTAAGTCATTGTTACTGGATCCCTTTTTACTATAACTTGTGTCAAACTTGTTAAGTCAGTGTTACTGGATCCCTTTTTACTATAACTTGTGTCAAACTTGTTAAGTCAGTGTTACTGGATCCCTTTTTACTATAACTTGTGTCAAACTTGTTAAGTCAGTGTTACTGGATCACTTTTTACTATAACTTGTGTCAAACTTGTTAAGTCATTGTTACTGGATCCCTTTTAACTAAAACTTGTGTCAAACTTGTTAAGTCAGTGTTACTGGATCACTTTTTACTATAACTTGTGTCAAACTTGTTAAGTCAGTGTTACTGGATCCCTTTTTACTATAACTTGTGTCAAACTTGTTAAGTCAGTGTTACTGGATCACTTTTTACTATAACTTGTGTCAAACTTGTTAAGCTTCCTCTCAGTGTTACTGGATCACTTTTTTACTATAACTTGTGTCAAACTTGTTAAGTCAGTGTTACTGGATCACTTTTTACTACAACTTGTGTCAAACTTGTTAAGTCAGTGTTACAGGATCACTTTTTACTATAACTTGTGTCAAACTTGTTAAGTGTTACTGGATCACTTTTTACTATAACTTGTGTCATACTTGTTAAGTCAGTGTTACTGGATCACTTTTTTTACTATAACTTGTGTCAAACTTGTTAAGTCAGTGTTACTGGATCACTTTTTTTACTATAACTTGTGTCAAACTTGTTAAGTCAGTGTTACTGGATCACTTTTTACTACAACTTGTGTCAAACTTGTTAAGTCAGTGTTACAGGATCACTTTTTACTATAACTTGTGTCAAACTTGTTAAGTGTTACTGGATCACTTTTTACTATAACTTGTGTCATACTTGTTAAGTCAGTGTTTCTGGATCCCTTTTTACTATAACTTGTGTCAAACTTGTTAAGTCAGTGTTACTGGATCACTTTTTACTAAAACTTGTTTCAAACTTGTTAAGTCAGTGTTACTGGATCACTTTTTTTACTATAACTTGTGTCAAACTTGTTAAGTCAGTGTTACTGGATAACTTTTTACTATAACTTGTGTCAAACTTGTTAAGTCAGTGTTACTGGATCACTTTTTTACTATAACTTGTGTCAAACTTGTTAAGTCAGTGTTACTGGATCACTTTTTACTACAACTTGTGTCAAACTTGTTAAGTCAGTGTTACAGGATCACTTTTTACTATAACTTGTGTCAAACTTGTTAAGTGTTACTGGATCACTTTTTACTATAACTTGTGTCAAACTTGTTAAGTCAGTGTTACTGGATCCCTTTTTACTATAACTTGTGTCAAACTTGTTAAGTCAGTGTTACTGGATCACTTTTTACTAAAACTTGTTTCAAACTTGTTAAGTCAGTGTTACTGGATAACGTTTTACTATAACTTGTGTCAAACTTGTTAAGTCAGTGTTGCTGGATCACTTTTTTACTATAACTTGTGTCAAACTTGTTAAGTCAGTGTTACTGGATCCCTTTTTACTATAACTTGTTTCAAACTTGTTAAGTCAGTGTTACTGGATCACTTCTTACTATAACTTGTGTCAAACTTGTTAAGTCAGTGTTACTGGATCACTTTTTACTATAACTTGTGTCAAACTTGTTAAGTCAGTGTTACTGGATCACTTTTTTACTATAACTTGTGTCAAACTTGTTAAGTCAGTGTTGAACTGTGATATTTGTGTCACATTGACGTTGCGATGATGTCACATAACAATGTGTGTTTTAGAACTTTTTCGTATTTCTTGTTACTGTATCGGTTGAGGGCCATCTTGAACTAGACCTGCCAGCAGAATTTTTTTTTAAGTTTTTTTTTTTTTTGAACCTCACCTTTCAAGTCAAGTATAGACTGATGTGAGTCAACCTTCAAAAGCTTTGAAGTCTTTATCATATTTGCAGCAGCATCATGGTAGTAAGTTATGAACAGTTTTTGAGATCAAGACAGAGCTGATATGGTCAACAAAGGTCATGTGCAGAAAGATTAAATAATGCAACGGTTAATCTAACGGCGGACTAAATAGGGCGGATAATGCTGCGGAAAAAATTTGGCGGCGTATTCGGCACGCGGCGCCGGCTAAGGGGGTCTCTCTCTCTCTCTTTGAACTCTCTCAGTAATCTGCGGGCTGAGACTTAGTCTCTTAGAGCCCGTGAGATCAGACCTGCTGTGTCTCTCAACATCTGGAGACTGCCATAGAGCCCGATGGCCAGCAAGCTTCCGGACTGGTCCACCCTGTGGTCCGCCAGTCCGGGGCACTCGAATAGCAAATGATCTACGGTTTCCTCCACTTCCCTGCAGTGTCTGCAAAGGGTGTCGACATTGGGCCTCAACCTCCCAAAGTACGCGCCAATAGGACAGTGCCCAGTTCGGAACTGGGCAATTAGCGCCTGCTCAACACGCCTGAGCTTCCACCACGGGTCAGTTTTGGACGGCCGCTCTAGGACTTGCCGGATCTTAAGTCCGTTCACCCCATGAGCCCAGCCCGAGAACCACTTCGATTGTCCAAAGAGACAGATCTTGGAACGTGCTGCCTCAAATGAGCTCTTTCTTGCACTCATGGGCTGCACTTGGGAATCTGTCGACTGTTGGATTGCCTTGGCAATGCAGTCTGCCCTTTCATTTCCGGGCACGTCCACATGCCCGGGAACCCATTGAAGGGTCACATGCACATGATGTTGGGACGCAAGACCCTGTATTGCCATCAGCATGGCTTCCAGCAGAAGCGGCCATTCTCCCGTCCCTTTTACAGCTTGGAGAGCAGAGAGCGCATCAGTGAAGATGACAATGTCTGTAGCAGGCAAAGTACCCTCACCAATTAGCTCTCCTATGTGGTCCACTGCCTCAGTAATGGCTGTCATCTCTGCCTCGTAAGCACAGAGCGACCCACATAGGCCAGCATGGTCTTTCACAAAGCCAGTTTGTGGGAGAGTGATGTGGACCCCAAACAAGAAGCTTGTCCGACCGTCAATACTGGTTACAGAAGCATCAGTATAGGCCAGTATAGCGTCCCCCGAATAGGTTCCAATCATCTCCAAAGCCACATCAGTGATGGTTCGGCGATCCTTTGAGTTCCCAACATTGGTTTCGACCAGGGTCGTGCGTACCTCGGGCATGTAGAAAGCCTCGCCAGGAGGGACCCTAGAGACTGTCTCCAGCATTAGGCGGTCAGTCGGCAGCTTGATCTCGAAGGCAAGTCTTACTGCGTGGTGCATAAAAGACTGCATCGAGAGCCGCTTCCTTTCCACCCAGCCATCGACCATCTCCCTTAGGACAGAGGTATCTCCTGCCGCTTAAACCGCTCATACGCAGTTATAACGGCCTGCTCTCTACGGATACCCAGAGGTGGCACATTTGCCATGATTTCCACCGCTGCCGTGGGTGCCGTTCGGAAAGTGCCTGTGATCAGTCGGAGAGCCTGGTTTTGTACAACATCTAGGGCCTCTAGAGATGACTTAGAGCCATAGACTTGCACTACCTGGCTATAATCTATCTGAGACCTTACTGCACCCATGTACAGTTACCTCAGGACATCTGCTCGAGCCCCCCAGGACGTGCTCGCCAACTTTTTGACAATATTCAGTCTATCGGAGGCGCAGCTGGCAACCTCCGAAAGATGTGTGCAGAGAGTGAGCTTTCTGTCAAGTGTAACTCCCAGGTACTGGGCTTAGGTTCCAGAGCAAACCCTCACCCCACTTCCAGTCTAAATGAAGCTCTCTTGAGTTGATCGGTACTCGTGCCAATGGTAAGAGCGTGTAATTTGGTCTTCGAGACGTTAATCTCTAGCCCCCACATCCTAGTATAACAGCCGACCGTGGTCAGGTCCTTCTGGAGTGCGCTCTCAAGGACTGAGGCACTCTTTCCGGTCTTCCAGACCGCTAAGTCGTCGGCATACAGTAGGCTTTTACAACCCAGAAACTCAGGCAGGTCATTGATAAAAGCTAGGAACAATGTACAGCTGAGGGCAGAGCCCTGTGGAAGACCCTAAGTGGGTCTATCTTGAACTATTTAGGCCTTCAGTAGTTCGAGCTGGTCATGTTAGATAGCGGTAAATATATATATATATATATATATATATATATATATATATATATATATATATTCTCAATTACCGAAAATAGCTAATATACTGTTGTTATAAATAACAAGCATAAAAGAAAGTTTGTTGTCGTCTGTTAATCACAGACATAAGTCAGACAATTTTGTTTGTTTAACTATAAATGCATGCTAGCTAAGACAATTTTGTTTGTTTAACTATAAATGCATGCTAGCTAAGACAACTTTGTTTGTTTAACTATAAACGCATGCTAGCTAAGACAACTTTGTTTGTTTAACTATAAATGCATGCTAGCTAAGACAATTTTGTTTGTTTAACTATAAATGCATGCTAGCTAAGACAATTTTGTTTGTTTAACTATAAATGCATGCTAGCTAAGACAACTTTGTTTGTTTAACTATAAACGCATGCTAGCTAAGACAACTTTGTTTGTTTAACTATAAATGCATGCTAGCTAAGACAATTTTGTTTGTTTAACTATAAATGCATGCTAGCTAAGACAACTTTGTTTGTTTAACTATAAACGCATGCTAGCTAAGACAACTTTGTTTGTTTAACTATAAATGCATGCTAGCTAAGACAACTTTGTTTGTTTAACTATAAATGCAATTTTGTTCGTATCAGACCGATACTGTAGGTAACATTACGGCACGGCAGTACAACAATGCTTAGCACTATAAATACGGCAGTACAACAATGCTTAGCACTATAAATACGGCAGTACAACAATGCTTAGCACTATTAATACGGCAGTACCGTTGGTAGAAAAAAAGCAGTTCTATTCATTAGTCCTACCTTACAAGATCAATTTATTAAATTTAGAAATCACACGGGGGGGTAGGCACCTTTTCATAGCCCCTCCCCACGTATTCGCTGTTAACTTCTTAAATCTGATGCCTAGAGGGGAGGGGGCTTAGTTAATTTTGCCTAAGAACCCCAAATAGCTTTTGAAAATCTGTGTCTGATTAGTACTGTGTCTCGTTTTTTTTTGACTAACCAGACAGATGCATGACATAGCTCAAACATGAAATGGGTGGGGCACATTTCAATAAGTGGACTAAAGATAGACATTCCTACATCGTGTACAAACTAAGACGATGAACATTTTTACATATGTATTTGCAAACAAATTCTTCATTCAACTTCTGCAACTGAATCACTCGGAACACAGAATTTGTGAGAATGTTTATTGCCTTAATTCATTCAACATGTCTGTCGTCCCCCCCCCCATATGACCCACTTTACTTTTTTTTTCCCATGTTGACATTCCTGTCCACAAATACACACCGAAAGGACTGACTGCTTGAGCAAACACACACACACACAGTCACAGATTAATGCACAGTCATAGATTAATGCACAGTCACATATTAATACAATCACAGATTAATGCACAGTCACAGATTAATACAGTCACAGATTAATGCACAGTCACAGATTAATACACAATCACAGATTAATGCACAGTCACAGATTAATACAGTCACAGATTAATGCACAGTCACAGATTAATACACAGTCAAAGATTAATGCAAGTCACAGATTAATGCACAGTCACAGATTAATGCACAGTCACAGATTAATGCAATGTCACAGATTAATACACAGGCACAGATTAATACACAGTCACAGAATAATTCACAGTCACAGATTAATACAGTCACAGATTAATGCACAGTCACAGATTAATACACAGTCACAGATTAATACACAGTTCGTTCTTATGGATTGGAAATTAGTCGATCAGCAATGGGGCTCATTTTCAGCTATTAATCCCATTAAATTAAGGTTACAATGCCTTCCTATTTGACATTAACAGTTTCTATTTCGTCCAGTACTCATGTCTGCTTCCTTATTGGTCCATAGTTTCCATTCTTCGCCCCCCCCCCTCACTCTTTCGTGTTGGTCCTTGACATCCAGAGAATCGCTAGTAAGCTCAGATCGAAATGCTATGCGCCCAGACACCAATAGAAGTCTTTGCCTTGAGCTCCCAAATGTCTTATAACGTTTGCAGAGATAGACACCGACACATACAGATATAGACACCGACACATACAGATATAGACACCGACACATACAGAGATGTGTAAAGTAAGGATGAGATGAAATCCCTTAGATCCTAAAAACCACTAATGGGACGGTTTTATGGTGCCCTTCTTTCATCCCCACCATAGCCGATAGTGCAATGGCCATGGAGGCACCACGGGAGATATATCGGGAACTTGAGCAAAGACCTGAAAAATTTCCTAGGTCCTCACCGGAGATCGAACCAGGTACCTTCAGGTCGACAGTCGAGCGCGTTACCGCACGACCATCCGTCCCCATACATACAGAGATAGACACCGACACATACAGATATAGACACCGACACATACAGATATAGACACCGACACATACAGATATAGACACCGACACATACAGATATAGACACCGACACATACAGAGATAGACACCGACACATACAGAGATAGACACCGACACATACAGACAGAGGTAGACACCAACACATATATAAATTCTGCGTTTGTTCGTTTCAGTGTTTTTCAAAACGCAGTGGCTACGAATACAGCCAACGCGCATGCGCTCTAGCGCTCTTTACGGACTATTTTTTGTGTGCGCATGAGCGATTGCTGGATTCCGAATTTTTTTTTGGGGTCCGGCTATAGATATTGCTCTTATTCCAAACCATATCCCTAACCCTATCCCTAACCCTAATCCTATTTCTAGCCCTATTCAGCCTATTCCTAACCCTAACCCTAACCCTAGCCCCGAAAACAAAAATTTAAAAAAATACGGAGTACGTTTGCTGTATCACGAAAAAAAAATACGGAGTGCAGCTGGCTGTATCCGTAGCTACTGCGTTTTCAAAAATGGTGATAAGTTTTTCCACCTTTGCCGACACTTGCTGTTTGGAAAGAACAGGTAAATTCAGTTTCTCCCAAAGTTTCAACAATTCCTCAGTTTTTTTTTCTGAGTCGGTCTCGTCTTCCTTTCAATTCATCAAAAAGTCCAAAAAATCTTCCGACAATATTTTTGTTGGATGGCATTTTGCGAAGCATTTCATTGATATCTTGTTTAAGTTCGTGTATACTAAGACGGCGTTTAGTGCTTGATTTCAAGTTTTGTGCCCATATTCCCCCCAGCCGCTTCCATTACGGATCTTGACATTTTACTTTGTAAAGACATATTTCCCAAGAAGAAGCTCTCAACAGCAAATCTCCACAAAAAAAAAAATACTGCGAAGAAAAAATAGTTTAAATGATGCGATATTGTATACATTTACAGTTTAAAACCTCACATCTGTTCGGTCAAGTTTCTATTTGTCGCAAGGTCTAAAACAAGATGACTGTAATGGACAGCACAATCTACGAATTGTTTAAAATATAAATATCTTCGTTTCAATCAGATTGTCCAATAGAAAAGCAATAAATCTAAACAATTGTGTACTCTCAAAAATGTCACATTCTCCTTAAACTGTTAGTTTGTTTGACAACCCATCCACTCTTAAGAAATTCGAGATGAGGCTAGGCGTGGGAAGTTTTTTTATGAGCCAATAAAATGAACATAAAAAATGTTATCTATGGGTAAAAGTTCATCAAATGCAACATCAGGAAAATTCAAGTTTTGAAAAAAAAAATTAGTCATAACCCTAACCTATACACACACACACACACACATACACAAACACAGAGAGAGAGAGAGAGAGAGAGAGAAAGAGAGAGAGAGAGAGAGAGAGAGAGAGAGTGAGAGGGAGAGACTAGTTGATAGAAACTCCGTAGTACGAATATTTGTATGTGTAGACTAGTTATCAAAGGCCCGGTACCCGGACCGGCGAGTAGGCACACAGTTGGAGTTGAAAATGGTGATATATATTTTAGCGCGTTAACAATCAGTCTATATCAGAGGTGTGCGGATCTTGAAATTTAGCGTCCGCGTCCGTCCGCGGATTTCTATCAATGATCCGCGTCCGCAGAATCTTACAACATTCGTCCGCAGTCTGTCCGCATTGCTAAAATTTAGCTGTTTAAATGACTTGAAATTTTTTATGGTAACGCTAAAGAAGATCCGCGTCAGTCCACGAGTCCGCAACTTAACCATACGAAGCATCCGCTGTCAGTCCGCTGATTCGGAAAAGTCTGCGGATCTGCGTCCGCAAGCGGACGCGTCCGCTGTCCGCTCATCTCTGGTCTATATACTTGCAGTGGCCCCAAGGACATAAACAGATTATTGTAGCCAAAATACATTTGAAAATATGGACACCTAATAATACATCAAATAAAATTCATATGTTAAATAGTTCCTCCCAAAAAAAATAATCCCCACTATGGGTAGACATAAACCACAACTCTTAAAATCATATTCCTTCATAATATTTTAATGGACTCCTTTCCAAACAGTTATTCATTTAATGTTTTATGATGTTCAACATGGCGTATTTAAAAAAAAAAGAGAGACGTGAGTGAGTGCTTGTGTTAAGCAAAACGCTACATGTTTACCAGGTGGTTTATTTACTGTTTTACATTGTAGCATAGTACAATTAACTAAGAAAAATTGCCGACCCGGCAGTGCAGAACCTAGGAATTTACGGGCCCGGTGGCTTGGCCTCTTTGGGGGCTGCCCCTGCATTTTGGCATGAGATAATTTTTTGACGCTTCTCAAGCTTGGTCCCGAGAAGAAAGAATCGTTGTGTAGCTTTAGCTGACCTTCAATTAAAAACATAGTATTCCATCAATGCAGTTCAGGCCGCAGACGCAGAAAACATTAGGCCTCTTAAAAAAGAAAGACATATCAAAGCTTTCAACATTATAGTTCTGTGAAGCCAATGCCGAACCAAGGGATTTTAGGCATCTTCGGGAGCCACTACATTTTGACATGAGATAATGTACTTAATATTTAGTTAAAAAAATATTTTGGGGGCCCTCCTGAAACTGGGCCCCCTCCATACACCCTCTGTGTGAAGCCCCCATCATAAATGATTAGTTTGCATTGTAAACGTTGTGTACGGCGCTACTCAAACTCAACCCTTATTCATTTCATTCATGTGACGTAATAGTCAAAAAATAAAAAAAAAGTGACGTATATAAGGTTAGTAATAAAGGGAAATAATTGTACATTAGAAATAGACATATTTTAGAAATAATAACAATTTAAACAATATAAATATTATATTATATTTAGGTATCCATAATTTTGGTTTAAAATTGAGATTGTTAAACATAACACAGAATATTAATTGAACGATTTCTGTAAATATTTCTTTTACGATCGCTTCTCATTTAATAACAAATAGAACACCATAGATTTATTACGTTACTGTGAGATATAGATAGGCCTTTGGACCCACTTTTTGTGTAAAATTTGTTTCGGAGAGTATCACAGAATATTTGGCATGATTTTGTGTTACTTCTCCTAAGATCGCTTCTTGCCCTTTGGTAATGATTGAGGCGGTCGAAAACAGTATCACATTGTGATTGCCATTTGGCATTCACGATCTTACCTGCCGTATGTTAGTGTACGGTGTTTTGTCACCTCGGCACTAAACATACGGCTGGTCCAATGTCAATTCTGGCAGCCATGTAGGAGACTTTTTACTCGGCTGGCCAGTTGGTAGCCGGATTATGCATATCAAGAAGAAAACAGTAAATGTTTCTGCCATCTTTGAATTGTCTATGCCGCCATCTTGGATGAATTGATGACAGACGGAAGTCGCGATGACAGACGGAAGTAGCGATGACAGACGGAAACCGGAACATATGATGTAAAATTTGTATTATAGATAAACAATTAGTGAATCAAACAGAAAACTTAGTCCAGAATAATAACAAGATTTCAGGCCGAGAATTACAAGAGATTTTTGTGTTGGTTTCCACCCATCTAATTTGTGGCGCTTACAGACCATCTAATTTGTGGCGGGTACCGACCATCTAATTTGTGGCGGCTACAGACCATCTAATTTGTGGCGGTTACAGACCATCTAATTTGTGGCGGGTACAGACGATCTAATTTGTGGCGATTACAGACCATCTAATTTGTGGCGGTTACAGACCATCTAATTTGTGGCGGGTACCGACCAACTTATTTGTGGCGGTTACAGACCATTTAATTTGTGGCGGTTACAGACCATCTAATTTGTGGCGATTACAGACCATCTAATTTGTGGTGATTACAGACCACCTAATTTGTGGCGGTTACAGACCATCTAATTTGTGGCGATTACAGACCATCTAATTTGTGGCGGTTACAGACCATCTAATTTGTGGCGATTACAGACCATCTAATTTGTGGTGATTACAGACCATCTAATTTGTGGTGATTACAGACCATCTAATTTGTGGCGGTTACAGGCCATCTTATTTGTGGCGGGTACCGACCATCTAATTTGTGGCGCTTACAGACCATCTAATTTGTGGCGGTTACAGACCATCTAATTTGTGGCGATTACAGACCATCTAATTTGTGGTGATTACAGACCATCTTATTATGGTAGGTACCGACCATCTAATTTGTGGCGACAGCCACCCATTTAATCTGTGTTAGGTGACATCCGTCTAATTTGTTTACATTAAATTTACAAACAAAATCATGTAAAATACCTAAATATAAAAATATGCTTTTATTAAACATATTAAAAACAGAAACATACAAGTATAAGTACAAGTACAAGTACAAGTATGGGTACAAGTACCCAGTGTGCAAGTACAACCAGAGGTCAGCAAATTGAATTACAGATTGAAATTGTAAATAAATAAATAGCCTACATTTGATGGGGAAACAAATAATGTTGAAAATTGACGCGTCGACTAAGTTTCCGACTGTTGGCCTAGACAACAATACTTGGTCAACTACTGGGTTACATTGTACTGGGTTACATTGTGCTGGGTTACATTGTACTGGGTTACATTGTACTAGGTTACATTGTACTGGGTTACATTGTACTGGGTTACATTGTACTAGGTTATATTGTACTAGGTTACATTGTACTGGGTTACATGTACTAGGTTACATTGTACTAGGTTACATTGTACTGGGTTACATTGTACTGGGTTACATTGTACTGGGTTACATTGTACTGGGTCACATTGTACTCGGTTACATTGTACTGGGTTACATTGTACTGGGTTGCATTGCACTGGGTTACATTGTACTGGGTTGCATTGCACTGGGTTACATTGTACTAGGTTACATTGTACTAGGTTACATTGTACTGGGTTACATTGTACTAGGTTACATTGTACTGGGTTACATTGTACTAGGTTACATTGTACTGGGTTACATTGTACTAGGGTACATTGTACTAGGTTACATTGTACTGGGTTACATTGTACTGGGTTACATTGTACTGGGTAACATCGTACTGGGTTACATTGTACTAGGTTACAATGTACTGGGTTACATTGTACTAGGTTACATTGTACTAGGTTACATTGTACTGGGTTACATTGTACTGGGTTACATTGTACTAGGTTACATTGTACTGGGTTACATTGTACTGGGTTACATTGTACTGGGTTACATTGTACTAGGTTACAATGTACTAGGTTACATTGTATGAAATTTTATTTTGAGTATCAAAGATATTTTAGTATATTTTTTATTGGACGAACATTAAAACAAGATGTGCTAATTTGTAATTGTTTGAAACAAGATGTGCTCATTTGTAATTGTTTGAAAATGGATGTGCTCATTTGTAATTGTTTGAAACAAGATGTGCTCATTTGTAATTGTTTGAAACAAGATGTGCTCGTTTGTAATTGTTTGAAACAAGATGTGCTCATTTGTAATTGTTTGAAACAAGATGTGCTTATTTGTAATTGTTTGAAAATGGATGTACTCATTTGTAATTGTTTGAATTGCTTAACTGTTTATTTTATTTTTCTTGCGTCATGCTAAAAAAATTGACATCTAAATAAAAAAAAATATATATGTGTGTGTGTGTGTGTGTGAGTTTGTGTGTGTGTGTTATATTGACAACTACAAACGTATGTATTATATTCGCCTCTATATATATATATTTAAATTGTGAACATGCTCAAACACATGGGTCTACCAGCAGCAATGGTTGAGGAATTTAAGTTCCATGGTACGTGCTGTACAAACAGTTGAAGATAACGTCCATAAGACCTGTACACAGATTGTGATATCATGACGTACCTTACTCTGTTTATTAACTGCCGAATTTATGTTGAGATCATTTCTATTCAACAACAGCCTCCATTTTACCGCAATGACTCGTCAAGTTTTGTGAATATAGAAAACAACAGCACAAAACTTTCAGTCAACAAGGTAAACAATTTGAACTAGTGTTTAGAATAGCTCATTCAGTGGAGAAAACTTTCAGTCAACAAGGTAAACAATTTGAACTAGTGTTTAGAATAACTCATTCAGTGGAGAAAACTTTCAGTCAACAAGGTAAACAATTTGAACTAGTGTTTAGAATAACTCATTCAGTGGAGAAAACTTTCAGTCAACAAGGTAAACAATTTGAACTAGTGTTTAGAATAACTCATTCAGTGGAGAAAACTTTCAGTCAACAAGGTAAACAATTTGAACTAGTTTTAGAATAACTCATTCAGTGGAGAAAACTTTCAGTCAACAAGGTAAACAATTTGAACTAGTGTTTTAGAATAACTCATTCAGTGGAGAACAATAACATTTGGAACCTAAATTGGGGGTTCACATGTGTATAGCAGATACAATTATTAAACTTTATTTATACCTTCCTTTATCATCATCTTTTAACTCAAACAATGATGCGACATTTTATTCTCCATATATGTCATAGCGGAGCATATCGTTATAGTCCTACTATACCTCCATACATGTCATAGCGGAGAATGTCGTTATAGTCCTACTATACCTCCATATATGTCATAGCGGACCAGATTGCTTAAATTCTACTAAACCTCCATATATTTAATAATGATGCAGATTTGTACACATATCCCTCAATCTACCAATGTATTATGGTCAACGCATACACCATTGTATTATGGTCAACGCATACACCATTGTATTATGGTCAACTTATACATGTCCCGTACACAGAAAGACTTGATAAGAAAAATATTTCTTTTAATCACTTTAAAAAAAATGCTCTAGAAAGTAAAAAAAAAATAATTCATCATATAAAAAATATTTAATTAAATTCTTATTCTTAATAGACTGGCTGCTTACAATATGTTGAACTAAATGTTTCTTTACGTACGTTGATATGGAGCGACATATAAATAAATATTCTATAATTCTTGATCGGCACACACGCTTATATTTTTAGACGGTAACTGACATTAATATGTGATTAATGTGAAGGTTACTTACATTAATATGTGAGTGATGTGAAGGTTACTTACATTAATATGTGAGTGATGTGAAGGTAACTTACAGTAATATGTGAGTGATGTGAAGGTAACTTACATTAATATGTGAGTGATGTGAAGGTAACTTACATTAATATGTGAGTGATGTGAAGGTAACTTACATTAATATGTAAGTGATGTGAAGGTAACTTACATTAATATGTGAGTGATGTGAAGGTAACTTACATTAATATGTAAGTGATGTGAAGGTAACTTACATTAATATGTGAGTGATGTGAAGGTAACTTACATTAATATGTGAGTGATGTGAAGGTAACTTACGTTAATTTGTGAGTGATGTGAAGGTAACTTACGTTAATATGTGAGTGATGTGAAGGTAACTTACTTTCATATGTGAGTGATGTGAAGGAAACTTACGTTAATTTGTGAGTGATGTGAAGGTAACTTACGTTAATATGTGAGTGATGTGAAGATAACTTTCATTAATATGTGAGTGATGTGAAGGTCACTTTCATTAATATGTGAGTGATGTGAAGATAACTTTCATTAATATGTGAGTGATGTGAAGGTAACTTACATTAATATGTGAGTGATGTGAAGATAACTTATACATTATAAAACACTAATGTACTATCAGAGTAGGCAGATCTATCTAGTTGTAATTTATTTAACACACAGTTGACTACTTCGTGGAAGGGGTGGGGTCATTAAGTACTGTATGAACTAAATACCAAACAAACAAAATAATTTAAAATAACATATAACACTTACGTTGATTGTACACTCAGTAGTCTGACGGTAACAAGAGAAGCTACGTATCAAATGGCATTTTGTATACGTGTGACATGTAATACACGTGGGACATGTAATATATGTGTGACATGTAATATACTTGTGGCATGTTATATTCTTGTGGTATGTTATATTCTTGTGGTATGTTATATTCGTGTGACATGTTATATTCGTGTGGCATGTTATATTCGTGTGCTTTATTTGTCAGGTAACTATTATATTCCATTCCCCACTAAATCTACGAAGCGTGTCGGAATGTGTTGTCTCTTGGTACGATCCAGGACCCAAAATACATTTTCGTCTCAGACTTCAAAGGTAGAAATAAAATGTAAATCTGTGATAGCAAGGGGAGAACACTGGAATCACTCTAGCTATATGAAAAGGCGATCTCCCATGACACTATCACACATATGTATGTGAATGTCGTTAAGACACTGTTACCCTAGTGTGCAGCACTGGTCATTGCAGCACTGGTCCGTGGCTGCAAACATAGAGGAGGTCACCCAGCTGTTCCTGAACCAACAGCTCCTAGTTGCGTTCGACGAGGATACCCCCACCCCCCGCACAGACTCAGCTTATTCTCCTCGCCCCCGGGCCCCGTTAGAGATGTACTGCCACGATAGATTGCCTGAAATGTTTTAATCCTCTTAACACATCAACAGAGATATCTTAAAGTGAAGGTCACTGAATCTTTGTGTGACCTCCGCGTCTAACATAATTATATTTGTGTGAACTCCGCGTCTAACATAATTATATTTGTGTAAACTCCGCGTCTAACATAATTATATTTGTGTGAACTCCGCATCTAACATAATTATATTTGTGTAAACTCCGCATCTAACATAATTATATTTGTGTGAACTCCGCATCTAACATAATTAATTATATCAGTTAACCTGACACCTCGCAGCAGCTTTTCAACTCTAGCCTGTCAACTTATTATTATGCATCAATATATCACTCAATCTAGTTTATCAACGTATTATTATACACAAAAAGCAATAGAAAACATATAAAATGAATTCATCTTCTATCACTCCCCTTAAATAAAAAAAAACAACTAGAACTGAAGGTTAAGTTGGCACTACATTGAACGTCTTATTGAATCAACACATTCCATTCATACTCCGGGTCAGTTCAGTGCGAATCAACTGTTGTGTTCAGTGGAGCGTATGTCTATTGTTCGCTCCGCTACATTTATATTCCGGGTACCGTATCGGCCACATTTGTCAAAGCCTGAATCATGATTTTTCTCCCCCCCCCCTCCCTCCCCCATATTGTTCCCACACTCGCAGAACAAGTTTAAAATAATGAATTTATAGCATATAGTTCAAGATTCAAAAAGAGAAAAAAAAATTGCGTAGGAAAACGATGACAAAAAAATTTCAATCAGGTTTAACTTGTTATATACAGTCAATATGTGTCATCCTATAACATATTAAATTGACACAGTGTTTGACTTGTTGTATACAGTCAATATGTGTCATTACATAACAGATTAAATTGACACAGTGTTTGACTTGTTGTATACAGTCAATATGTGTCATCGTATTACAGATTAAATTGACACAGTGTTTGACTTGTTGTATACAGTCAATATGTGTCATTAAATAACAGATTAAATTGACACAGTTGTATACAGTCAATATGTGTCATCGTATAACAGATTAAATTGACACAGTGTTTGCCTTGTTATATACAGTCAATATGTGTCATCATATAACAGATTACATTGACATGGTGTTTGACTTGTTGGTAGTATACAGTCACTATGTGTCATCGTATAACAATAATTATTTCAAGATTTAATTAATTGGCCACACTTAGTGTTAATAGTAGCTCAATAGTTGTATTGAGTCCAGTTGTACTGAGTCCAGTTGTACTGAGTCCAGTTGTACTGAGTCCAGTTGTACTGAGTCCAGTTGTACTGAGTCCAGCTGTGTTGTGTCCAGTTGTCCTGAGTTCAGCTGTACTGAGTCCAGCTGTACTGAGTCCAGCTGTACTGAGTCCAGTTGTGTTGTGTCCAGTTGTACTGAGTCCAGCTGTACTGAGTCCAGCTGTACTGATTCCAGTTGTACTGAGTCCAATTGTGTTGTGTCCAGTTGTCCTGAGTCCAGTTGTACTGAGTCCAGTTGTACTGAGTCCAGTTGTACTGAGTCCAGTTGTGTTGTGTCCAGTTGTACTGAGTCCAGTTGTGTTGTGTCCAGTTGTACTGAGTCCAGTTGTGTTGTGTCCAGTTGTCCTGAGTCCAGCTGTACTGAGTCCAGTTGTACTGAGTCCAGTTGTGTTGTGTCCAGTTGTTGCAGTGGGGGATCGTCTTGGGCTCGATCCTTGCTGAGTGACTCAGAATCTTTTATTAGGTGGAGGTTAAAGTTCATAAATCCACACAGGATATCACATAAGTTGGTGATGCGTTGACGATGTAAGAGTCACTTATCTATGTCTCCCGTGGTGGCTCCTTGGGCCATTGCACTCTGAGCTACGTGGGGGGTGAAAAGAGAGCAGCAATACGAGAACCGCTGCACGGGCTATGATGAGGTCGCTGTTGTGAAAGTCGCTGTTTCGACAGTCGCTATTATGACCCCGAGCCACGAAAACCGTACCATTGGATTTTATAAGAGCTAAGAGAATTAAATCTGAGATAACATTTTGTTTATATACGGTACCAGCGTATTTATTTTTACATACCAGCTTATTTATGTTTATATACCAGCTTATTTATGTTTATATACCAGCTTATTTTTGTTTAGATACCAGCTTATTTATGTTTATATACCAGCTTATTTTTGTTTAGATACCGTAGTTAATGTGTGATATACAATACAGAGATATCACCACATTGCTGTAGACGCCCAGACAGACAGTACAACACATCCAGTTGAGCTAAGTAGTTCTTCAATTAAAACCTGTTTCTGTAAGGACCATTCAAGAATGAACCAATCAGCAATGCCTGTCAAGGATTGAACTCTATTTACTTATTGATTCGGCCAAGCTTAGCGTGTCCCTGTGTGACACAGTCTGTTTGCAGGGGAATGTTGTCACAGCTCTCTAATAATAATCACAAGATGAAGGAAATGTTATAACTGTCTCACCACTGGCTCTGTGACATGACGCCTCGCGTTCAGTTAGTTCAATCTGTGACACACATTCGACCAATGCGGTTGTCTACAGAGATTTCTATCAACTCGTTGGATTAGTTACTTGGGATTATGCTGTTCACTTGTGAAGGTATTTCTTGTGTTTTGTCTCACAATCTTAACAGGTTCTAATTTTTATTCCCCCCTCCCCTTTAACATTAAAATTAAAAAAAATAAAGATACACGTATTGAGTTTACGATATTTGTAGTATATTAGTTATGCAAAACGATAAGTACAAATATATTCTGAAATTCGTTTTATAATTGCACTTATGAAAGGCATGTGATACAATCAAATGTTAATATTATTTGTGTTGTTCTGTTACATATTAATACAATACTATGGCTTTTAAACGAGACACTGAAACAAAAGACATAACACATATTAATAACCGTGAACTTGTAATGACTTAACTTTATTCAAATCAAACTGTTGTTGTTACATTAGTTACTGATACCATCACCACAGCTCCACACACACGTACGCAAATACATTCACAATTGTAGACCATGGTATGCCTAGACTGCCCATTGATTCCCAGTTGTGTAACTTGAAACTACAGCAAACCAACATATACTGCGTTGACTAGATTGAAATGTACACAGAAATTACTGATATGATGATAAATATATAAAGGCCTACCATGAAAACCATCCCTCGTTTGTACACTCCGTGTAAACACCTTTGGGTATTTATAGAAGCGAATTGCACTAATTTTTATTTTGGATGATTCCAGTAGGGCAGGCTAGTTTTATTTTGAGCTGTAAATATTTGTGAAATTAGGACAAATAGAACCAACAACAGGCAGTGGCGTCACTATGGTTGACGTCACTATGGTTGACGTCACTATGGTTGACTTCCAACATGAGCAATGATACATATTTCGAATTTTCCTTCACTAGACCTTAGAGAATTTAAAATATTTATGACTATATTTAAGAAAGATGTATATTACTTTCATGAAACTGAGTTTGTAAACTACGTCTCCAATTTCACGAAACCACGTGATTATATGCATTCCTTTTTTAGAACGTTTGACAAAATCTCTAGATTGATCTGAGTAGCTTTGAATTGTATTCATGTACCTAAGCTCCACACGTTCTTCATGGTAGCACCCTGTGCTACTGTTCATATTTTGAACTATGATCGGTTATAAAACCGACTATACCGAGTATTTTCTGCTATGAAATTTAGAATTGTTCATTTTGGTGTCACCCGTAAGTTGGTGTCACCCGGTGCAGCCCGCACCCCCTGCACCCTCCTAATGACGCCACAACTGTTAGTGACCGGACAATGTCTGCCCAATATGCCTATGTTTCCTTACGCTATTCAACTGTAGTGGTTGAATGAGTTGTATGATTGCTTACATCTGTAGTGGTTGAATGAGTTGTATGATTGCTTACATCTGTAGTGGTTGAATGAGTTGTATAATTGCTTGCATCTGTAGTGGTTGAATGAGTTGTATAATTGCTTACATCTGTAGTGGTTGAATGAGTTGTATAATTGCTTACATCTGTAGTGGTTGAATGAGTTGTATGATTGCTTACATCTGTAGTGGTTGAATAAGTTGTATGATTGCTTACATCTGTAGTGGTTGAATGGGTTGTATGACTACTTACATCTGTAGTGGTTGAATGGGTTGTATGATTGCTTACATCTGTAGTGGTTGAATGGGTTGTATGACTACTTACATCTGTAGTTGTTGAATGAGTTGTATAATTGCTTACATCTGTAGTTGTTGAATGAGTTGTATAATTGCTTACATCTGTAGTGGTTAAATGAGTTGTATAATTGCTTACATCTGTAGTTGTTGAATGAGTTGTATGATTGCTTTCATCTGTAGTGGTTGAATGAGTTGTATGATTGCTTTCATCTGTAGTTGTTGAATGAGTTGTATAATTGCTTACATCTGTAGTTGTTGAATGAGTTGTATAATTGCTTACATCTGTAGTGGTTGAATGAGTTGTATAATTGCTTACATCTGTAGTAGTTGAATGGGTTGTATGACTACTTACATCTGTAGTTGTTGAATGAGTTGTATAATTGCTTACATCTGTAGTTGTTGAATGAGTTGTATAATTGCTTACATCTGTAGTTGTTGAATGAGTTGTATAATTGCTTACATCTGTAGTTGTTGAATGAGTTGTATGATTGCTTGCATCTGTAGTGGTTGAATGAGTTGTATGATTGCTTTCATCTGTAGTGGTTGAATGAGTTGTATAATTGCTTACAACTGTAGTGGGTGTTTGCTTAAATCTGTAGCAGAATATCCAAGTTCCCTAACAAACTATTGAAGCAAAATATTCAAGTTTCCTAATAAACTATTGAAGCCTCTATTTCTCTCCATGTTCGGTGCAGTATTACAAAGTTTAATGAAGACTTATAACTTAATATTGAAAGCAAGTGACCTCAAAGCTCGATACCCCTGACAAGTTTTTGGGATCCCCTTGCTGTTACCCCTGCACTATCGTTGGACTAAATGAATCTTGTCTGCATCAATCCACGGATACAGTGAGTACATTCAGAAACTGTATCTAATACCTAATTATAGGAGTAGTAGTACATTCAGAAACTGTATCTAATACCTAATTATAGGAGTAGTAGTACATTCAGAAACTATACCTATTACCTAACTATATGAGTTTTATTATGTTTTGTTATTTAGAAAAAAAAAGAAATGAAATGTTTTATTCAATTATGGTCAACTTATTTATCTCTAACTACACACACACACACGCACACACATGCATATCTCTATATCTCTATACTTATAAGACGCATTTGTTGTCTGTCTGTCTGTCAGTCTGTCTGTTCCATTATAACTCAAGATCCAGACAACCAAATAACGTGAAATTTGGTACACGTACACATAATTACATGGGGAAGGTTATAGGACAGGTTTCGTTTCATCTCGATGGGTAGTTTAATTGTAATTATTTTTTTTTTATTTTAGTATTTTACTATATTAAAGTAATCTCGACGGCGCCATAAATAAAACTCCTTTAAGACATCATTTCCCGATGATGCATTTTACATTTTTAAATTTTCCTTCTAATAAAGCTGAATAGAACTTGCACGCTGGTGCTGTATCGTGCCTTTATGCTGCAAAGAATTGTTGTTGTTTTCTCATGCTCCCTGATTTGTACAGTTTGAGGAAGATAAAGGAATGAAGAAGGATTTTAGAAGAAGTGTGAAGCCATAATAATATGTATATCTATCTATCTATCTATCTATCTATCTATCTATCTATCTATCTATCTATCTATCTATCTATCTATCTATCTATCTATCTATCTATCTATCTATCTATCTATCTATCTATCTATCTATCTATCTATCTATCTACCTACCTACCTACCTACCTACCTACCTACCTACCTACCTACCTACCTACCTACCTACCTACCTATCTATCTATCTATCTATCTATCTATCTATCTATCTATCTATCTATCTATATATATATATATATATATATATATATATTATATTCATATCATCTATCACATCTATCTATATATATATATATATATATATATATATATATATATATATATATATATATAAAGAGAGAGAGAGAGAGAGAGAGGGAGAGATGGAGAGTGAGATAAAGACAGAGAGGGGGCAGGGGGAGAGAGAGGAAAGGAGGGTATGAGGGAGGGAGGGGGAGAGATAAAGAGAGAGGGGGCAGGAAGGAGAGAGGGAATGAGGGATGGAGGAAAGGGGAGGGAGGGGGTAGGGAGAGAGAGGGAGAGGGGGAGAGGGGAGGGAGGGAGAAAGGAGGGAGGGAGGGAGAGAGAGTGGAGGGAAGGAGAGAGGGAGAGAGAGGATTGGAGAAATGGGAGGGAGAGATAAAGAGAGAGAGACAGGGAGGGAGATAGAGGGAAGGGGGAAAGGAAGAAGGGGGAGAGAGGGATGGGGTATGGACAGGAGGAGAAGGAGGGGGAGAGAGGGAGATGGGAGAGGGAGGGAGGGAAAGGGAGAGAGGGGAGGGAGGGAGGGAGAGAGGAAGGGAGAGAGAGGGGTAGGGAGAAAACAGAAGGTAAACAGAAAACCTTTTTTTAAACCCGGACAAAGCCGGGTACTTTCAACTAGTATACTTATAAGACGCATTTGTTGTCTGTCTGTCTGTCTGTTCCCTTATAACTCAAGTAACGTGAAATTTGGTACACGTACACATAATTACATGGGGAAGGTTATAGGACATGTTTCGTTTCATCTGGATGGGTAGTTTAATTGTAATAAATTATTTTTATTTTAGTATTTTACTATATTAAAAGTAATCTCGACGGCGCCATAAATAAAACTCTTCTGTGACGTCATTTTCTGATGATACATTTTTAAAAGAGGGGTAACTTCCGGAAACTCCAATTGTAAACATGGTGAAATCAATAGTCATATCTATTTACCTATCGTTTTATGTATTCAGAAGATTAAAATTAACGGTGTACTTTAATAAACCGAAATACGTTAATTAAAATGTTTCTGTGCCATTATTAACATTATAAATACAATCTCAATGGGTAGTTTAATTGTAATTAATTATTTTAGTATTTTACTATATTTAAGTATTCACGGTATGGGATCGCCTTCACTATAAATAAAAATCCTCTGTGACGTCATTTCCCGATTATGAACTTGCGCGTGGGTGCTTTAAATGTTATTGCATTCAAATTGTATCAATGCACAGGGAATTCCCTGTATTCGCGCACCAAGTGAATGTGTAATTGAACGGGCGGAGAAGAAAGGGTTAGGGACGGAAAAAGAAAATATTGTTGTTGTTTTTTTTTCATGCTGCAAGTACCCGGCTTTGCCCGGGATTAAAATAAGGTTTTCTGTTTATTTAAGAAGCGTAATTTGACGTTTAATTGTACAGAGAGGGAGGGAGAGAGATAAAGAGAGAGGGGGGGCAGGGAGGGAGAGGGAAGGGGAGGGGGCAGGAGAGGAGAGGGGGGTAGGGGAAGGAGGAAGGAGGGGGAGAGAAGGAGAGAGGGAGGGAGGGAGAGAGGTGGTAGGGAGGGAGATAAAGGGGGAGGGAGGGTTGGAGAGAGAGGGAGGGAGAGAGGGAGGGAGAGAGAAAGGGGGGGAAGGAAAAAGAAAGGAAGGGAGGGAGATAGAGGGGAGGGAGGAAGAGAGAGGGAGGGAGAGAGATAAAGAAAGAGGAAGGGAGAGAGAGATAAAGAGAGAGGAGGGCAGGGAGGGAGAGAGAGGAAATGAGCGAGGGAAGGGAGGGAGAGAGAGAGGAAGGAGAGAGGGAGACGGTAGAGGGAGGGAGGGAGAAAGGAGTGAGGGAGAGAGGGGGTAGGGAGGGAGAGAAAGGGGAGGGAAGGAGAGAGGGAGAGAGAGGATGGAAGAAATGGGAGTGAGAGATAAAGAGATAGAGGGGGCAGGGAGGGAGAGATGGGGAGGAGGAAGGTGGAGAGAGGGGAACGGGGTGAGAGAAGGAGGGAGGGAGATAGGGAGAGCGAGGGAGATGGGAGAGTTAGGGAGGGAGGGAGGGAGGGAGGGAGAGAGGGGGGTAGGGAGAAAACAAAAGATAAACAGAAAACCTTATTTTAAACCCGGGCAAAGCCGGGTACTTTCAACTAGTATATATATACATATCATGCGTATCAAATTGATATTAAATCCGAAAATGCATAACCCGTTAAGATTTGAAATGAATCCATAAATAGTCAAATAAACATAGATTATAAACATAGTAAACCTGTGTTATTACAGATTGATTATATTTATCCAGCAAGTGGTTTGGTTCTTAGACCGAAACAGAAAAGAATGTCTCATAGTTAGCAGACACGTCTCGTCAGAAATATCTTGTTGTTGTTATTGTTTATATAATCAAAAGCAACATCTTTCTTTTTACATTACCCCCCCCCCTCTTTCTGCCTGACTAGGAGAACACACACTGGTGCCCCGGGTCATAGGCCCTCACGTCAGGAAAGTCCTATTGGCATTGATGTCCCTTTCCCGGCCCACTAAAAAAATGATTCACCGGCCCACCGGCCAATGTTTTCAATCTGTCTCTATAATACTAAATGGTTGAGAAATTCTAAATGAATGCATGTCATAACCAGGTCTAGTTTTAATGCAGACTAAATGCTGACCATGTCACGACTTTGAAAATTATAAAACATGAATTTTTTAATCTTAAGAAAAACATCTATAGGGTGGGTGGGACAATAGTCACCCTTCTCCGCCGATGACGCCTCCACCTTTCCCCAAAATAGATGTATCTTATTTAATCCAATTATTGTTCTATTGTGAGTATAAGTGGATGATTATAAAATGGTGAGACAAAAGGATTTATAGACTGGTGAGACAAACATAGACTGGTGAGACAAAATGATTTTTTTTCTGTTATGTTCCTTTGTTCAAGGAAAATATTTGTAACATTTCATAACAATTATTAAATACAAATTATAGTATTATACAGTATAAAGAACTTTATACATAACCATTGTTTAAAAAAAGTAAAGTTACCTTAGCCCTGCTGGGCCATCGGGGCAGATGAAGTGTAGAATTTATCTGTTTCTATAACCTTGGCATATGTAGGGATTGTGTGATTAGCACAACGCCCAGCCGCCTTTATTTCCCCAACTTAAGTCAGGTACCCATTTAAAGCTGGGTGGACTTGTATGACAACTTTAAAACAAATTTCACCTGGAAAAATTCCCATGGTTCTAACCGAGGATCGAACGCAGGACTCTCAGGTCGACAGTTGAGTATCTACACCATTCAGCCATCCGTCTCACTATAACCATTATAATTTTATATATAAAGAACTTCATACATAACCAATGTTAAATATATTTATATAAAGAACTTGATACATAACCAGTGTTAAATACATTTATATGAAGAACTTTATACATAACCAATGTTAAATACATTTATATGAAGAACTTGATACATAACCAATGTTAAATACATTTATATGAAGAACTTTATACATTATACCATCTCCTTCGGCATTTCGTTTATTAGAGCATTTTCGAAAAAAAATGCTCTATTGTCCCCGTTTTGTCTGTCCGTCCGTCCGTCATCACCCTAGATCTCAACAACCATAAGTCCTAGACCCATGATGTATATATCATTTTGCTAGGTCTTGGCCTGCCAAGAAATGACTTTTTTCCATTTCGCGATCTGACCTCTCAGGGCCGTAAAAGGGGCCTTAGTACCATTTTTTACTATATAAGCTATATTAATAAAGGAGCGCTATATCTCAGCAACTATAAGTCCTAGACCCATGATGTATATATCATTTTGTAGGTCTTGGCCTGCCATGTGTACATCAAAAGTTCATTTCGCGATAGGACCTCTGAGGGCCGGGCTTCAGGGCTCCTAAGGGGCTTATATATTATATATACACCTTGTACGTTCAATAACCCGTTCATTTGGTGCGAAATACTGCAGCACGTAGTTTCACCAAGATTTATTAAGAAACTCATCAAATGAAATAGTAAGCTTGTGTTCTGAGTTTAATTGAAAGTATCAGAGCTATGCAACAATTGACGGAGTTTTCGGACGATTAAATGACTATAATTTAGAATGTTTTCAATTATGGGTCCTATTTCAGTAACCACAAACCACTTGTAGTTAGATTTAAGAGACAATAATTTTTTTTTCAAATATAAAGAAACGTCTTTATAATTTTTTTTTACAAATATATGCATTACACAATTGAATTTATAAACATTTCCAAAATTTACAAATATTTACTGAAAGCTAACAAACGTACTGATACATAACACGAAAATGCGCTAACACGTCCTGTGTCCAGAATGGAACAGGCTTAATTGCTTGTTTTTAAATTTATATTCCTTCTGATTTTTGTTATTTGCATCTTGTAAAGTTGAAAGTAAACACAGGGTCGACCTTACGAATTGCTGGGCCCAATTTAACGGATGCTTGCGAGGCCCCTCTTCTAGCCTGTGACAAGAGTCATGACCAATAGTGATAAGCTAAATGTAAATTGCGGGGCCCCTTTCAGGCGCGGGGCACAGTTCGGAGCAATCGATGAAATCGGCCTACGCCAGCCCTAAGTATGCAGTCCGTCTAGCGGGCGCATCTAAGCTCACTGCGGGCCGCATTTATGACAGATAGAGGACATCATTTTTGAATCACGAATGAAAATTGTTTTGACTCTGGCGGTAAATCTGCATGATATGCAAAAGAACTCACAAAGTTATCTGCCTTTGTGTCCTTTGTGTGAATCCAAGTGACCCTTGTCCGTTATATTGAAACATTAAATCTAAACAATCTTTTGTTTTAAATTTATTATTATAAGAAAAATATGTCAAGAAAACTAAAACACGATTTATTTATTGTTCATGTTTCATTTATTTATTTGTTTTGTTGCGATAGCATCTATATTTATAATAAATCAAGTTTTGTTTCGGTAACATCTTCATTTATAATAAACTAGATATTAAGCCCGGCGTTGCCCGGGAAATCTAGGTGTAATGTGACACCCTTTCCTAATCAATTAAACTACTGAATTTTTAAATACGATTCATTAGGTGCTGATGTATGCCACCTTCCTAATGTGCAGAAATGACCTACATTTCATACGTCACAAATTACGTTTTACCCGTCAACGCTAACCAACCAAACCAAACAACCAACCAATCAAACCAACCAAACCAAACCAACGAACCCAGCCAACCAATCCAACCAAACCAACCAAGCCAAACCCGTCACAAATTATGTTTTACCCCTCAACGCTAACCAACCAAACCAAACAGCCAAACCAGCTAACCAACCAAACCAACCAACCAACCGTTCAACCAACCAAACCAAATCCATCAAATCAATCAAATCAACCAAAGCAAACCAACTGACTAAACCAAACCAAACTAAACACCAATAGGTAAAGATAAGGGTGCTAATTTATGTCACTCTTTACGTTTTACACTTTAATTCTCTCAATATTAAAATCAAAACGAAGCATTAAAAAAAAGCTTTTATAAAAATGAACTGAAAAGTAAAAAACAACTACCTTATTATGCCATTTTGCGCACAAAGGAAGTTGGTATGGCACGATACAGCACCCGCGAACAAGTTTAATTCGGCTTTATTAGTAGGAAAATAAAAACGCAGTGGCTACGCTAGAGCGCATGTGTTGGCTGTAACCGTAGCCACTTCGAAATAAAAATTGTACCATTGGGACATGGCGTCATAGATTATTTATAGCGAAGGTTTTCCCTTACTGCATGTACGAACGACAATATTAGCACTTTATCAGTAGGATTATGTTTTGTTTCGGTAACATCTTCAGTTATATTAAATTATCTTTTGTTTCGGTGTAGTAGCGAATAATAAAATTACAACTTCCGTTAAAGTATTAGGTAAGTGATGAATTTAATGTAGGGAATACATATATACATGGGATGTGATCAAACATTTCAGGTAACATACAGTCAGAAATAAGTTAGACTAAAATCGTTAGATTAAAATAAAATTAAATTATAAAACAGAATCATTATTAAAATCATATCACTCATCATTAGACTCTTAATTTTTTTAGTTGGGGAAGGGGGAGACAGTATACAGTGTGTCACATAGCCACCATGAGGGTCGGTCTAGTAGATTCCCAGTATACAGTGTGTCACATAGCCACCATGAGGGTCGGTCTAGTAGATTCCCAGTATACAGTGTGTCACATAGCCACCATGAGGGTCGGTCTAGTAGATTCCCAGTATACAGTGTGTCACATAGCCACCATGAGGGTCGGTCTAGTAGATTCCCAGTATACAGTGTGTCACATAGCCACCATGAGGGTCGGTCTAGTAGATTCCCAGTATACAGTGTGTCACATAGCCACCATGAGGGTCGGTCCAGTAGATTCCCAGTATACAGTGTGTCACATAGCCACCATGAGTGTCGGTGTAGTAGATTCCCAGTATACAGTGTGTCACATAGCCACCATGAGGGTCGGTGTAGTAGATTCCCAGTATACAGTGTGTCACATAGCCACCATGAAGGTCGGTGTAGTAGATTCCCAGTATACAGTGTGTCACATAGCCACCATGAAGGTCGGTGTAGTAGATTCTCAGTATACAGTGTGTCACATAGCCACCATGAGGTCGGTGTAGTAGATTCCCAGTATACAGTGTGTCACATAGCCACCATGAGGGTCGGTGTAGTATGGTCATTGCTTGCTCTTTTTTTTTATACATTTATTCTTTCTAAAGCGACCTCTCCTCCATAGTGGTATGGGGATCACTAGTGACTTGTACATTTAGATAGATGGGGATCACTAGTGACTTGTACATTTAGATAGATGGGGATCACTAGTGACTTGTACATTTAGATAGATGGGGATCACATTGACTTGTACATTTAGATAGATGCGGATCACTAGTGACTTGTACATTTAGATAGATGGGGATCACTAGTGACTTGTACATTTAGATAGATGGGGATCACATTGACATTACATTTAGATAGATGGGGATCACTAGTGACTTGTACATTTAGATAGATGGGGATCACATTGACTTTACATTTAGATAGATGGGGATCACTAGTGAATTGTACATTTAGATAGATGGGGATCACATTGACTTTACATTTAGATAGATGGGGATCACTAGTGACTTGTACATTTAGATAAATGGGGATCACATTGACATTACATTTAGATAGATGGGGATCACTAGTGACTTGTACATTTAGATAGATGGGGATCACATTGACTTTACATTTAGATAGATGGGGATCACTAGTGAATTGTACATTTAGATAGATGGGGATCACATTGACTTTACATTTAGATAGATGGGGATCACTAGTGAATTGTACATTTAGATAGATGGGGATCATATTGACTTGTACATTTAGATAGATGGGGATCACTAGTGACTTGTACATTTAGATAGATGGGGATCGCATTGACTTGTACATTTAGATAGATGGGGATCACATTGACTTGTACATTTAGATAGATAGGGATCACATTGACTTGTACATTTAGATAGATGGGGATCACTAGTGACTTGTACATTTAGATAGATGGGGATCACATTGACTTGTACATTTAGATAGATGGGGATCACTAGTGACTTGTAAATTTAGATAGATAGGGATCACATTGACCTGTATATTTAGATAGATGGGGATCACATTGACTTGTACATTTAGATATATGGGGATCACTAGTGAATTGTACATTTAGATAGATGGGGATCACATTGACCTTTATATTTAGATAGATGGGGATCACATTGACTTGTATATTTAGATAGATGGGGATCACATTGACTTGTACATTTAGATAGATGGGGATCACTAGTGACTTGTACATTTAGATAGATGTGGATCATATTGACTTTACATTTAGATAGATGGGGATCACATTGACTTGTATATTTAGATAAATGGGGATCACTAGTGACTTGTACATTTAGATAGATGGGGATCACTAGTGACTTGTACATTTAGATAGATGGGGATCACTAGTGACTTGTACATTTAGATAGATGGGGATCACATTGACTTGTACATTTAGATAGATGGGGATCACATTGACTTGTACATTTAGATAGATGGGGATCACTAGTGACTTGTACATTTAGATAGATGGGGATCACTAGTGAATTGTACATTTAGGTAGATGGGGATCACTAGGGACTTGTACATTTAGATAGATGGGGATCACATTGACTTGTACATTTAGATAGATGGGGATCACATTGACTTGTACATTTAGATAGATGGGGATCACTAATGACTTGTACATTTAGATAGATGGGGATCACATTGACTTTACATTTAGATAGATGGGGATCACATTGACTTGTACATTTAGATAGATGGGGATCACTAGTGACTTGTACATTTAGATAGATGGGAATCACATTGACTTGTACATTTAGATAGATGGGGATCACATTGACTTTACATTTAGATAGATGGGGATCATATTGACTTGTACATTTAGATAGATGGGGATCACTAGTGACTTGTACATTTAGATAGATGGGGATCACATTGACTTGTACATTTAGAAAGATGGGGATCACATTGACTTGTACATTTAGATAGATGGGGATCACTAGGGACTTGTACATTTAGATAGATGGGGATCACATTGACTTTACATTTAGATAGATGGGGATCACTAGTGACTCTAATTCAAACTATGAAATCATAGTTTGTCCTGAAGTTGTCCGACCATGTCATAATATATTCATACAATCATAAATATGTTAAACCTGTACTAGTTGCAAGTACCCGGCTTTGCCCGGGTTTAAAATAAGGTTTTCTGTTTACCTTCTGTTTTCCTCTACCCCCTCTCTCCCTTCCTCTCCCTCCCTCCCTCCCTCCCTCCCTTCTCTCCTTTTCCCTCCCTCCCATCTCTCTCCGTCCCTCTCCCATCTCCCTCTCTCCCCTCTCCCACTCCTTCTCTCCCGCCGTCCATCCTCCCTCCTCCATCCCTCTCTCTCCCTCCCTGCCCCCTCTTTCTCTTTATCTCTTTCTCCCATTTCTTCCATCCTCTCCCTCTCTCCTTCCCTCCCCTCTCTCCCTCCCTAACCCCTCTCTCCCTCCCTAACCCCTCTCTCCCTCCTTTCTCCCTCCCTCCCATTTCCACTTCTCTCTCTCCCTCCTCCTCTCGCCCCCTTCCTCACTCTCTCATTCCCTCTCTCTCCCTCCCTGCCCCCTCACTCTTTATCTCTCTCCCTCCCTCTCTCCCACCCTCTCTCTCCCTCCCTCCCCCTCTCTCTCCCTCCCTCCCCCTCTCTCTCTCCCTCCCTCCACTCTCTCCCTCCCGCCCCCTCTCTCTCCTCCCCTACCCCCTCTCTCTCCCTCCCTTCCTTTCTCCCTCCCCCCTGCTCCCTCTCCCATCTCCATCTCCCCCCTGCTCACTCTCCCATCTCCCTCTCTCCCCCTCCTTTTCTTCCCCCTGTCCATCCCCCTCCCTCCTCTCTCTCCCTGCCTCCCTCCCTCCTACCCTCCTTTCCTCTCTCTCCCCCTGCCCCCTCTCTCTCTCTTTATCACTCTCTCCCTCTCCCTCCCCCTCTTTCTCTCTCACTCTCTCTCTCTCTCTCTCTCTCTATATATATATATATATATATATATATATATATATATATATATATATATATATATATACTTATTATTATGGCTTCACACTTCTTCTAAAATCCTTCTTCATTCCTTTATCTTCCTTAAACTGTACAAATCAGGGAGCATGAAAAAACATCAACAATTCTTTGCATCACAAAGGCACAATAAAGCACCAGCGCGCAAGTTCTATTCAAACATCGGGAAATGACGTCACAGAGGAATTTTATTTATGGCGCCGTCGAGATTACTTTAATATAGTAAAATACTAAAATAAAAAAAAATTAATTACAATTAAACTACCCATCGAGATGAAACGAAACCTGTCCTATAACCTTCCCCATGTAATTATGTGTATGTGTAACAAATTTCACGTTATTTGTTTGTCTGGATCTTGAGTAATAAGGGAACAGACAGACAGACAGACAGACAACAAATGCGTCTTATAAGTATAGAGATATATCAAACTTAATATTAATCATACAATCAATTGTACACTTTTAAATACTTCAAACTTTTAAACATAATAATTTAAAACTCATTTGTACTTCATATATGTTCAATTTTTAAACAGAATAAAATAACTTTTGTTGAATAATTCAAAATGTTTTAAAGAATATTTTCATTTAGGTGTGAAGTAGAAACAAAAGGATGACAATGTTTTGTATAAAATTCATTTAGGTATGTTGACCAGGCGTCCTAGTTTACCCGGGCCATGTCCTAGTTTACCCGGGCCATGTCCTAGTTTATCCGGGCCATGTCCTAGTTTACCCGGGCCATGTCCTAGTTTACCCGGGCCATGTCCTAGTTTACCCGGGCCATGTCCTAGTTTATCCGGGCCATGTCCTAGTTTACCCGGGCCATGTCCTAGTTTACCCGGGCCATGTCCTAGTTTACCCTAGCCATGTCCTAGCTTACCCGGGCCATGTCCTAGTTTACCCTATCCATGTTCTAAATTTCGCATCTTACGTACTGCTGTCCCTGACAAATTAGGAAATGTCCCGGCGTGTAGCGTTCAGTCTCACATTTATATAAGTACCGGTACATTTTTAAAGAAATATATAAAACATATTGTTTTCAATGTTGCTATGTACCGCTCCTAAGGTTGCTTGAGTTGTGCGGCCTGAGGTGGTTCAATTTATAAATTGTCAGTTGCTTTCAATAAAAACGTGTCTGTCAGTTACAATTTACATGAAAAAAAAAATGTTTTGCAGAGGAGGAAAGGGGGGGGGGAGATTAGTAGTTACATACCGTCCCATCTGAAACCCCAATTGTGTCTCAATTTACCAACATAAAAAATCTGGTCACCGAAATATAGATAAATTGTTTCTTGTGTGTATTGGTTAGGTATTTGGTAGAACGGTTGAAATGTTGTTGTCTGTATTTGTTATTGCTCTCTACTGCAACTTTAAATATTATCTGTTGCCCAATAGACATTATTATTATTTAGTATTACTAATGAAGCTTATTTTTTACACAAGGTGCACTATCTTTTTAGTTGTGATAACATATGTATTTATTTAGAGAAGTTCCAACCACAATGAAGACAAGTGACATCTCCCTAGCATGGCCTTGACTATGAGATGACCACATCATTGAAGTCAGAGTTCAGTCTCTCCAAGTTTGGACTTGGTCATCAACACCCTGCCCTCTTCATCAGCTCCCAGGTAACATAATTCCAGAATAGTTCTTTAATCAACTCCCAGGTAACATAATCCCAGAATAGTTCTTTAATCCACTCCCAGGTAAAATAATTCCAGAATTGTTCTTTAATCAACTCCCAGGTAACATAATCCCAGAATAGTTCTTTAATCCACTCCCAGGTAACATAATTCCAGAATAGTTCTTTAATCAACTCCCAGGTAACATACTCCCAGAATAGTTCTTTAATCAACTCCCAGGTAACATAATCCCAGAATAGTTCTTTAATCCACTCCCAGGTAACATAATCCCAGAATAGTTCTTTAATGCACTCCCAGGTAACATAATCCCAGAATAGTTCTTTAATCAACTCCCAGGTAACATATTCCCAGAATAGTTCTTTAATCCGATCCCAAGTAACATAATCCCAGAATAATTCTTTAATCAGATCCCAGGTAACATAATCCCAGAATAGTTCTTTAATCCGATGCCAGGTAACATAATCCCAGAATAGTTTTTTATTCAACTCTCAGGTAACATAATTCCAGATTAGTTCTTTAGGTTACAATTTACTTTAGATAAATATCCTGTGAGAACAATCAATAAGTTGACATTGAATAAATTTTAAAACTTGAACACACCCAACAAACAGGCTAATTATAGTTAATATCAACAAACAGGCTAATTATAGTTAATATCAACAAACAGGCTAATTATAGTTAATATCAACAAACAGGCTAATTATAGTTAATATCAACAAACAGGCTAATTATAGTTAATATCAACAGACAGGCTCTTTACGGTTAATATCAACAGACAGGCTCTTTACGGATAATATCAACAGACAGGCTCTTTACAGTTAATATCAACAGACAGGCTCTTTACGATTAATATCAACAGACAGGCTATTTACGGTTAATATCAACAGACCGGCTATTTGTGGTTAATATCGGACAAAAGAACAAACACCTTCACAATTACTGTCACTAAATACACTTGGCTAACATTTAATGCTTCATTAGAATCAATAAGTTCAAACACAGACTTAAAATCAAATTATAATTTTTATTAAATGTTAACTTTTGACCAATGTTAGCGGCCTCTGACCTCTCCCCTCCAGTGGTGACACTACAGCGCATCATCTGTTTCGAACTTATCAATTCTGTTTTTTAAAAATAAAATATGCAAATTAATGATTCGAACACTCCCACAAATTGGTTGGACTAAGAGACATCGATCGAAACGGACAAAACACCAGTTTATTAAGGTGGTTCGAACTCTAGACCTGACAGTTAACAGTCGAGCGCACAACTTGACCTGTGAGCCCACTCTGTCTTCCACACAGTAGCAATGTTCACGTTGTATGTATGTCCTGTCTTCCACACAGTAGCAATGTTCACGTTGTATGTATGTCCTGTCTTCCACACAGTAGCAATGTTCACGTTGTATGTATGTCCTGTCTTCCACACAGTAGCAATGTTCACGTTGTATGTATGTCCTGTCTTCCACACAGTAGCAATGTTCACGTTGTATGTATGTCCTGTCTTCCACACCGTGGCTAAATTCACGATGCTCACGTTGTATGTATGTCCTGTCTTCCACACAGTAGCAATGCTCACGTTGTATGTATGTCCTGTCTTCCACACCGTGGCTAAATTCACGATGCTCACGTTGTATGTATGTCCTGTCTTCCACACCGTGGCTAAATTCACGATGCTCACGTTGTATGTATGTCCTGTCTTCCACACAGTAGCAATGTTCACGTTGTATGTATGTCCTGTCTTCCACACCGTTGCTAAATTCACGATGCTCACGTTGTATGTATGTCCTGTCTTCCACACAGTGGCGATGCTCACGTTGTATGTATGTCCTGTCTTCCACACCGTGGCGATGCTCACGTTGTATGTATGTCCTGTCTTCCACACAGTGGCGATGCTCACGTTGTATGTATGTCCTGTCTTCCACACCGTGGCTAAATTCGCGATGCTCACGTTGTATGTATGTCCTGTCTTCCACACAGTGGCGATGCTCACGTTGTATGTACGTGCTTTGGCGAATATTCTGGTTTCTCTGGAACTTGGGATGGAATATCGCAAGTCCAGTTGTCATGTCAATCTATGACGTCCGCACAGCTGCCGAGGGTGCTAAATGGTTCATCTACTTGACCAACACCACTCTCCTGCTGACGACACTGACCTGTGCTCTGGATGCTGTGGTCGTCTGCTACTTGACCTTCACGCGCAGAGGGAGGGAGATCATTGGTAAGCTTTATAAATTGCTAGAGTAGAATAGTAGCAGCTTTTTACATAGACTTATTGAACAGCTTTTTACATAGACTTATTGAACAGCTTTTTACATAGACTTATTGAACAGCTTTTTACAAAGACTTATTGAACATCTTTTTACAAAGTCTTATTGAACAGCTTTTTACAAAGATTTATTGAACAGCTTTTTACAAAGATTTATTGAACAGCTTTTTACAAAGACTTATTGAACAGCTTTTTACAAAGACTTATTGAACAGCTTTTTTTCTTGTTGGAGAACTGAAAATCAAGTTAGCTTCAGATGCACACATTGTATTAAAATAAAGTTAGCTTTAGATGCACACATTGTGTTAAAATAAAGTTAGCTTTAGATGCACACATTGTGTTAAAATAAAGTTAGCTTTAGATGCACACATTGTGTTAAAATAAAGTTAGCTTTAGATGCACACATTGTGTTAAAATAAAGTTAGCTCTAGGGAGCGACCAAAATATGCCTTTTTACCGATAGTCCGATACCGATACTTTCTCCCAGCATTTTTACCGATACCGATATTTTATTTTTAGGGGCTGTCCATTATTTATGTCAACAAATTTTTGGCGATTTTTACCTCCCCCCCCCCTTGTCAACAACTTGTCAAACTTTCCGAGACCCCCCTATAAAATTACGTCAACATTTGATTACCCCCCCCCCCTAAAAAGGTGGCTTCCAAAATGTTTATGTGGCAAAATTAGTAGGAATATAGTTAGTTTAATTAAAATACTGAATGTTAAGCGAGTGTGTAACACAGAACTACAAACGCTGCTTAATTTTCCTATTTATTAAGTAATTATATTAAATTTAAAAAAGTAACATTGTTGACGTCAACTTTTCTTGACCTCCCCCCCTCCCCCTTGTCAACAATTGTCAAAAATTTTCTGACCCCCCCCTCCCCCCTATTTTGTTGACGTAATTAATGGACAGCCCCTTAAGCAACAACAATGCCAATTGCCAAACACGTGTTTCTCTCGTGCTAATACAGATAATGACGTATGTCAACCCATGCTTACCCCTTCCCTGTCACGCCCACACGTAAGTCTTGTTTCCCCCCCCCCCCAACTTCCCATCCCAACAAAAAATACGCACAGATGTTCACTAATTGTATCATTCAAGGTCATACATTAGAATTAAGAAATGCCAATCCTATTGTTTCAAGGTCGTATCTCTGATGTATACGTGACAATTTCTGTGTAGGGTTTTTAGAGCATTTTCGAAAAAAAAATGCTCTATTGTCCCCGTTTTGTCTGTCCGTCCGTCCGTCCGTCATCACCCTAGATCTCAACAACCATAAGTCCTAGACCCATGATGTATATATCATTTTGTAGGTCTTGGCCTGCCAAGAAATGACTTTTTTCCATTTCGCGATCTGACCTCTCAGGGCCGTAAAAGGGGCCTTAGTACCGTTTTTTACTATATAAGCTATATTAATAAAGGAGCGCTATATCTCAGCAACTATAAGTCCTAGACCCATGATGTATATATCATTTTGTAGGTCTTGGCCTGCCATGTGTACATCAAAAGTTCATTTCGCGATAGGACCTCTGAGGGCCGGGCTTCAGGGCTCCTAAGGGGCTTATATATTATATATACACCTTGTACGTTCAATAACCCGTTCATTTGGTGCGAAATACTGCAGCACGTAGTTTCACCAAGATTTATTAAGAAACTCATTAAATGAAATAGTAAGCTTGTGTTCTGAGTTTAATTGAAAGTATCAGAGCTATGCAACAATTGACGGAGTTTTCGGACGATTAAATGACTATAATTTAGAATGTTTTCAATTATGAGTCCTATTTCAGTAACCACAAACCACTTGTAGTTAGATTTAAGAGACAATAATTTTTTTTCAAATATAAAGAAACATCTTTATAATTTTTTTTTACAAATATATGCATTACACAATTGAATTTATAAACATTTCCAAAATTTACAAATATTTACTGAAAGCTAACAAACACACTGATACATAACACGAAAATGCGCTAACACGTCCTGTGTCCAGAATGGAACAGGCTTAATTGCTTGCTTTTTTTTCCTTTTTTTTTAAATCTTGTCTGATCTGGTTATAGAATTGGGTTATTTACTGATTTTCTTTTCTGCAACTCTGTTGTGAAAAAAAAAAACAATGTATCGGCAGCCAAAAAACGGCCGGTCCGACAGTTAACCCATAGTGCCAATATCGGTTCGACTATCGGTCGCTCCATACAACAATCGGCCGATCCGATATTAACCGATAGTGCCAATATCGGTCCGATACCGATAGCGATCCCATTATCGGTCGCTCCCTAGTTAGCTCTAGATGCACACATTGTGTTAAAATAAAGTTAGCTTTAGATGCACACATTGTGTTAAAATAAAGTTAGCTTTAGATGCACACATTGTGTTAAAATCAAGTTAGTTTTGGTTGCATAAACTGTTTACATTTTACACACATTTACATAAGCTAGTTCTTTGTTTACACATTTTATTACAAGAACACGTTAAACTACGCTAGTTCTTTGTTTACACATTGTATTACAAACATACGTTGAATTAAGCTAGTTCTTTGTTTACACATTGTATTTCAAGCACACGTTGAATTAAGCTAGTTCTGGGTTTACACGTTGTATTTAGGCCCGTAGCCAGAGGAGGGCTAGGGGGGGGGGCTGAGCCCCCCCCCCGTGCATGATTTGAGCTTTTTAACACAATTTTAATAAAAAAACGGCTATAAAACATCAATCATTTTGTTCAATAAATCAATAATAATAAAAACTTAAAAGTTTATATTTTGGCAATCATTCAGGCTATTTTACTTACATATATAGCTTATCTAATTTTTGGGCAAAAAAGATTGAATCTTATTGAAGTTCACTTCTGGGTATTTTGGGCAGCATTGGCATTCAACAGCCGTGTGTGGGAACAGTTTCTCAACCCTCACACGAATGCTCACCCCATGTCGCAGATCAATGTTACAAAAGCGTCTAAGCAATCTTTTCCTGCTTGCATTTGAAAAAAGATTTAACAATCTGAATGCTGAAACAATTTTAGGTAAATTCAGTGCTAAACTACGTCGTTTGCAAATTTGAAACGTATTATAATATAAGTTCGCAACCAGTGCCGACGAGTGTGGGGTGGGGGCAGGGGGGAGCCAATGCCCAGGGGCCCGGCGAGTTTTAGGGACCCGGACTGAGCTGGCCAATCAACTTTTTAAAATATTAATATCAGCACGGGGGCCGTGTCACCCCTGCCCAGGGTCCCAAAATTTCTGTCGGTGGGCCTGTTCGCAACCTTGTAATAGTTTTATATATTGATATCTTCTAAGGACAACTAGCAACTTAAATACGTTAATAAAATAATATTGACTTCTGACTTCATTTTTATACATATGTATAATAAAATAATAAAGTACAAACTCCATGATTTCTGAATGATGTTATTTAATTTGCAAATTTACTTTTTAGCAGAATTAATTTTATTTTAAATTGAATAATTGCGACTGTTGTTGTTGATAGATCTGTTCTTTGTTTTCAATAATTTATAAGAAAAATCACACAAATAGCTAAGCTATATTCGTGCATCTTTGTCGTTCTTCCCGGGTTGTAAGTTAAACAAACAGTATAATAATATAAATCAGGTATCTATTATGTAACAATTGTGTAACAGAACAAATGGTGAATATATTTATAACAGGAATCAGAAATTGCTCAGCCTCAATAAATTTTTTATCATTAAAACGCTTTACTATTTAAATTATTTTTAACAAAACTGCAACATGCCATGCATTATTAAAACGTAGTTAAAATTATATATTTCTAATTAATAGCTAAATAATCGGTACTAAAATGCACAATTCCAGATATGGAACTGCAAAAAATTTCTTGGGGAGGGGACTCACTGAGATCCCCTCCCCAAACCCCTACTCTCCGTCCGCAAGCTTTCGGCGCTTCGCGCCTCCGTTTTCGCCCCCACCCACGAACATTTCTTCTACCCCACCAGGGGCGGATTTAGGGGGAGGGGCCGGGGGGACTTGCACCCCCCCCCCGTTATCGCAAGTTTAGGTAACACATCATTAAATTATCGAAATATTTTTTGTTCTAAGACCAATTTTCAACAATGAAAACAGTTTTGTCTCCCCCCCCCGGGGGGTTAATGTTTTGCCCCCCCCCCGGTCAAAGTTGCCTAGATCCGCCCATGTGCCCCAGGATCATTTCTTCGGCACCCACCCCTGAAAAAAGATTTCTTCGCCCCTCCCCGAAAATGACTTTGCCCCCCCCCCCCAATCCAATATTCCTGGCTACGGGCCTGGTTTTATTACAAACACACGTTGGATTAAGCTAGTTCTTTGTTTACACATTGTATTACAAAAACGCGTTGAATTAAGCTAGTTCTTTGTTTACACATTGTATTACAAACACACATTAAAGTAAGATTCTTTTTAGTGTACACATTGTTTACAATGTTGTAGTTACATATACTGTTTATCCACAAATAATAAACAAAGGTAGTTCTAGTTGCACAAAATATCTACAAACTAAGATGGATCTAGTTACACAAACAGCTTACAAACATACATTAAATTATGATGGCTCTTGTTGCACTAACTGTTTACAAACTAAGATGGTTCTATTTACACAAACTATTTCAAACACACATCATAATGTAGTGCACAATGAATTAAAAATTTAAAAAAATGTCAATATAAACAGTTTACAAACACACATCGAACCAATATAGTTCTATGGTAGTCTCTAACTCATTTTACAATTTTCAGATTGCATTAGTCTAGTTAACTCTGGTTGTAATTATGGTACTAACTCTTTTTATAAATTTCAGATTGAATTAGTCTAGTTAACTCTGGTTGTAGTTGTGGTACTGTCTAAGTCTTTATATAAACTTCAGATTGAATTAGTTTAGTTAACTCTTTTTGTGGTTGTTTCTGTTTCAGTCAAATAACTGTTTCAGTCAAATAACTGTTTTAATCATCATGTCTTTTTTTTAGCTAATAAAAAAATACTAATAAAAGTTTTTTCTGTAAATATAAAATACTTGGCCCCGCCCCCACCCCACCCTGTATTTGTGCACATGGAACTGGAGCGATGTTCTGAAGTTGTCGAGTCCTGGCAGAATGTTACGTCATTTATTGTCTTAACAGTTTGTTGTGTCAGTCCATTGACATTTATAGTGACACCCATAACACATGAAACTGTCATTTGAAAATGAAAGGACAAAACACAGGCTTATAAGACTATATGAGTCTTACCAAATATTTGTTATCAAAATATTTACTCGTAAATTACATGTTCACCAATATTTAATGTTACTGTAGTCATTTGATGTTTGATTCACTCTATGCTCTAAAATATTTAATTTTACTGTAGTCCTTTGATGTTTGATTCACTCTATGCCCTAAAATATTTAATGTTACTGTAGTCCTTTGATGTTTGATATTTAATATTGTTGTACAACTGTAGTTCCTTTGACTTTGATCCACCCCAACTCCAGCAATATTTAATACTAGCTGTACCCTGCAAAACCTTTACTTAGAGCTATATCCCCTTGGGCTTGATCGGTAGGCTAGGTTATTGTTTTTGTTTCGGGCAGATCCAATTTTTTCATGATTGTTTTTTAAACTGGAATACTGTTGTATTAATTCCTTACTTTCGATTTAACGCAGAACCCACACCGCTATTATTTATATAATTGCTTCATTTATTCGACTTTGATCCACCCTATGGCCAGCAATAAATACTGGATTAACTACGTGCTTAGAGCATAAAGGACACAACAGATAATTTTCTAATCCTAATATATACTTTTAATTATACAATTAATTACATTTATATTTTATAATTCTGTTACCTCGTTTGACTCAATGTCTAACGCCATGTTTAGTTTATAAACATCAAGTACACAGACTGGAAGCTGTACTAACTGAAATTTCATTGGTGCCATCAAGTAAATAGACTGGAAGCTGTACTAACTCAAATTTCATTGGTGCCATCAAGTAAATAGACTGGAAGCTGTACTAACTCAGATTTCATTGTTGCCATCAAGTAAATAGACTGGAAGCTGTACTAACTCAGATTTCATTGGTACCATCAAGTAAATAGACTGGAAGCTGTACTAACTCAGATTTCATTGGTACCATCAAGTAAATAGACTGGAAGCTGTACTAACTCAGATTTCATTGGTGCCATCAAGTAAACAGACTGGAAGCTGTACTAACTCAGATTTCATTGGTGCCATCAAGTAAATAGACTGGAAGCTGTACTAACTCAGATTTCATTGGTGCCATCAAGTAAATAGACTAGAAGCTGTATTAACTCAAATTTCATTGGGGCTGATCTTTATTTTTATAAGACATTTATCAATTGTACTTTATCAAAAATGTTGACACAGATTTTAATGAACTGAACTTTTTATTTCTCAAATAAAATATATTAATAAAACTCTCTGGGACTTCTATACAACAAGACCAAATGGATGTGGAAAGAGTCTTATATACATACAATGAGACCGAAGATGGATGTCTTATATACATTACAAATGAGACGTTTTTTTTTTTTCGGATGGATGTCTTATATACATACAACAAGACCGGATGGGACAGGATAAGCATCATTATTGTAAAATTCATTAAGAAAAATGTTCTTTTTAATTTTAACATCTTGAATTTTATTTATAGTAGGAGCCATAGTGATCTGATTGAACATAATGTTCGATATCTCAATTGGAAACGTTATACAAACTTGTTATAAAATATGTCATTTGCAATGATATTGCCTCAACTACAGCGGAAAAAAACATTCGAAGTTGAAACAACAAAAACTCTACAAGTTGACTTATTCTTCATTGAACAAAAAATATTTTAAAATACAAATAGAATTACAAAATAAAATATTCCACTCTGGTATATAGTCTTCAATTAATGAGACTCACTCATTTAATTATGTCACTTTCAGATAGCTGGACACAAGATGGACATGTTGCATCAAGTCCGCCGTTAAAAGAAGACATTCTTTTTCAAGGGCAATTTATTTTAATTTCTGGATTTCAGCAATGTGAGTTATCGTTCTTTAAATTGTGTTGTTAAATAATCTGTTATTGCAGATGAAATATTATTAACACAAACCGTGACTGATAGAAATAAATCTGTGCTTCCGTGGAATTTTATTAACACTAACCGTGGTCGTTGGAATGAATCTGTTTTTTTTATGGATTATTTTCACAACACACACTAGACTTGAAAAAATTGAATAACTTAGTTTATTATCTTGAAGATTACTTTTAACAACAGGTACTACACCATGGTATATGAAGCTGACCTGGCTACTGTATAACATCATAGGTAGCAGCAACATACTAGTGACTATCATGTACTGGGCAGTTGTTTATGATGGTTTGTTGTAATAGTACTTTTTAATTTTTGATTCAATCTAGACTATATATTGGTACAAAGATGCATGAACTAGTTAATAAAACTGGTCAAAGCCAAACAATACGACCAGTATTTAAGTAATGGGTTCCCCATGCTGGCGACTGCAGGGGGTTGATGGAAAAACGTTTAACAGTTTTAGTAGTAAAGGATTACGAAATATATTTTTAAAGGGTTATCAGATTAAGAGATAAAGAAAATATGAAGTAAAAGATGGCATGACATTTTTTATCGACATTCGTATGTTTTCTTCACTAAAATTCTTTACAATACTATTGTTGATACTTGAACTTGTAATCTTCAGTTCAAAGCATTGAAGTTTTTTGGACCATTCAACCTCACTTTTTTAATTCCCTTAACCGACGTGGTCGTTGTTGGAACTAGTTGACACATCAACAGATGAGCTTTCAAACGTCCTTTCTGTGGGCAGAAACAGAAACTCTCCCAAGTCAGCGACGAATATTATGTGCTTTACCATGGATTGAACCATGTACCCTTTTCATGCGAGTCGAGTTCACTATCGACTTTGCACAACCTCCTTTACAGCACTAACAAAATTATGTATACTTCAATAAATCTTAGCCCTAGTTATCAACTTATCACTGTATAACCATAAGTATGTTCATAGTTATCAACTTATCACTGTATAACAATAAGTATGTTCATAGCATTTTGGTCCTATCAAACCAATGATAACTTATATTCAAAATAGTATATTATTGATTATCTTAGACCTGTTTATTACTATAAGAAACATGTGTATTATTCTAAACATCTGATCCATATTTATCTCTGTACACATTCGTGTTGACTTTCTATCCACAGGTTCAACTGATGTTATACAAGTGGTTATCAACACAATCAACACAGTTTTCGTCATCAGCAACATCTGTGTCACAGCCATGCCTTGTCAGCTCTTTCACTTTATCTACCCAGTCGTCTACGGCGCTCTGTATTTCATCTTCACTTACATCTACTTCGTGGCTGGCGGCACCAACATCCAAAGTCTTGACGTCATCTACAATGCCCTGGACTGGCACAAGGCACACCCAACGGTGGTGGGCGTGGTCATCGGGGTCGTAGTGTGCGTGCCGATAGCACACCTGCTGCTATTTGCACTCTACACCTTCAGATTATTTGTTTATTCCAAACTGAACTCACAAACTTTTGAGTTGTCGTCTAACTTGAAAACTAAAAATAATATTGTAATGAATGTAGAAACAAATAATACAACGAATAAGTTTGAAGAAATAAATAATGTAATAAATGATGAAATTATCAGAATAATGCTAAGGAGTGAAGGAATCAAATGGAAATCTAGAATGAGGGCCGTCATGACCGAGGTCTAACATGGATAAATGGTAAAGAACATGGGTTGATGTGGATATTAGTTAACATCAGTTTAAGCACACAAGGGTATTAAGTTGATATAAACTAAACGAAAAACTGACCAAACCACCCCCTAATTATATTAGGCCATTGGTTTTGTCCATAGACTGTAGGAACGAGCAGACCTGCTCTAACTTTACATGTTATTTTGTATACCTATAGTGGATATGTACATGTCATGTTATTTCTTAAGTCACTCATCTAGTGGATATAAATAATAAAGAAGATTTATAATCATTAGTGGGATATAGTACAATGTCAAATATCTTCATTCAAACATCACTCAGATATACAAGTAGTATTCATGATATTAAATCATTAGTAAACCTCAGTGGATATAGTACAATGTTAGCATTCTCTATACAAACTGTATCACTCAGTGGATATAGTACAATGTATGTCAAATCACAAGCAAATGATGGATGAACTGTTGCATTGTTTTATTCATACAGAGGAGCCTCAAATATTTTGACTCAAAATAAATTTCATTGATATTTTATTTATCGCCTGTTTGACAACTTATAAACAAAGATCACCAGAATACGTACATCATTATAATGATATACTATTCTACTGTCATTGTAAAGACATATTGACTCCAGGATATTATATTTTTATTTTTTTCTATTCATGTCATTGTAAAGAATTATTGACTCCAGGATATTATATTTTTATTATTTTGTCTTGTCATAAATTATAGCATCAAGAGGTAGCTAATGTGGTTCTTTATCTTTTATTTTTATTAATGACATTTTCTATGTAATTAGAATCTTTTAATTACTGTATGATCATTTTTGTCTATTTCTAAACGATTTGGTGTGAAGTTTTATGAATTTTATTTTGGTATAAATTAACTAGATTTTACTTCTTTAATTAGTTTAAGCATGATAACAAATATCAAGTAAAAAATACTGGGTATTTATTAAAAAAACTAGTTTCACAAAACACAACTTTGCCCATACAAAAATTTATACCAAGTACATGTACTTGAATGTTTAAGATAATTTTAGATAGAAAAGATTCAGTGAACTAAAAAATATTTTCTAATGTGAAGTCGGTGCTATAGAAATGCTAGACTGGCAGAAGAAGTTCGACTAGAAGAGGAAAGGATTTTGCAACTTGAGTTGGCACGGGAAGAAAAGAAATTACAAGATAGAATTGAGGCAGAAAAAAAGTTGCAAAAAAATATTGTAAGAATATGTATATGTTTATATATATGTTTTTTTTTTTTGCATATGAAAATAATTTAGTAATTAACCTGCCTTGTTGATGATTATTTTTTTTAATGAATTACACCAGAAGACGTTGGTTTTTTTATAAACAAGCTGTCCTTCTAAGAGTTAACATCAAATATTATTTTGGAAGGACAAACTATGATGCCACAATAGACAACGTTGGATATGAAGTGACTATATCTCTGTTATTAGCAAATCTAAGGAAATCTTAAAGTGAGAGTTTCGAGAAGTCACTATATTCGTCAAAAACTAGAGAAGCAGTATATATTTTAGAAAAATAAATAGATATGGAAGTTCAAACATTGTTTTGTTTTATTATTAAAGAAGTTTATAAACACCATAAATAGAATCAACTTCAATGTGATAATTTTAACAACTGAAATGTTTAGCAGTAAATCCTTTTTATTCTTTCAAACAGTTTTATGTTGAACTGATTTCTCTTACTCACATCCTATGCTTGTTTAAAAAAAAAAGACTGCATGCACATTTTCCTGAAGCAAATTTACTTTTAATACAGTTGTACCTCAGGTTATGAATGCCTCAGGTCACAAACGACTTGTTATAAACAACTTTGAAATGTGTTTGTCTTGGGTTATGAACAGTGCCTCAGGTTACAAATAAAGATGTGATAGAGTAAGGTTGAAGACGAATGATCACATAAATTTTTCTTTTTTTTTTTGATTGTTTTAGTTTCGCAAAGATTCAGTAATATTAAAGTCTGTATGCTCCCGTAAGCTTTCTATAAGTTCCATTGGTTGGGTTCAGATTTAAATATACTTTCAGCAACTGGTCATCATGTATCAAATATTTCTGTCCAAAAATTGTATTCACACTGAAAATCAAGGTTTCCAGAAATTGTATTCGGTCGCCATATTGCATATCCTATTCCTGGCAACTGTGTGTAATACACCCATACACTTATTATGAAGGGAAAAAATTGTTCTGGTGATAATAATAGTGGTTTTTTAGTCATCAACCTTGGTAAGAAACATACATTGTGTCAGGACAGCAAAACTAGGGGATAGATTGGAGTTTGGGGTCATGTTTAGGGTCAGGCAGCCAACTGATTTGAGTATTTAGATAAGGGACAGTGAGGAAAGAGACAATTTTTTTTATTTTTACCTGGCAGTCTAATTAAGCTGATGTAAGAGTTGTACAGTTTAGGCTGAGTGACTGGTTGTGTCATCATTTACAACACTTGCCATTCCCTGACATTTTATGGTAGAGAGAACATTCCGGAACATGAGCACCTGGTTGGCTTCTGAGATTGTAACAGATTTGTTTATATAATACAAGCATGCGTGACACATAATATAAATCTCTTCTGGGCCTTAGAATCATTTTCAAACCAACCCTTGAGAGGCTGCTCATTTCTTGGTAAATAGCCAGTAAAGTGAGTTGTTGGATTAGGTCTCAGAGACTGTTAACACTTACAGTGGACGTTCATGGAAGTGACAGACAATTATTTCACTAGCCTAAAGCATGCAGAGTTAATGACTAAGAAAAGTTTCACTCTAGGTAGTTGGATTAGTAAATAAAAAAACAAGATTTTTGTACCAAAAGATTTCCAGAAAAAGTAAGCTTTGCCCCTCAACGGAGCAGTGTTTTTGTTCAGTCCAGAAACAATAATTCTCAATAACTAAATTTCTTTACCAACTTGTTGGCATTAATTACACAATCATCTTGATAAAGAAAAGTGGAACGGCATGAAACTAGATATTGTTTCATACCATAACAAAACTAAAGGATGAGACAGTATAGATCTAATGTTAGTCCTAATGATGTAGATATTCACTGTGAAACTATAAGGTGGCCCTTGATTATGTTTTTCAATATTGTTGACTTGGAATCAATGGCAACTAGAGTGGTACCTCAGTGTTCAAAACTGAATATTCAACCGTCTCATGGAGACAGTGGACTCAATTCCTGGAGAGAGTGAAAGAACAATTGGTATCTTTCACACTTCAATCAAAAGGCTGAAAAGATGCATAATGTGCAACAAATTTACATCAAATTTTACTTTAGCAAGTGTTGTAGACATATTAGCAAAGAAAATTATTCTTTCATATCAAACTGCATGCGGAAATGCAAAGTTCGCTGTTCCAGTGTGTATACTAGATGCAAGTATTCTACTTAGAAATGTAGGATGTAAGGTTGAATACATTGAATATTTCTAATATCCCAATGCCTTCAGATTATTTATGCATTGTTAAAATTTCAGTCTTATTTTATGGATGACACAAAACAGATTTTAATTAACAAAAAATGTTTCAAAGTTAGTTTAGTAGCAGAAAAAGTTACTATGTTATAGATGGTTAAAAAAAATTGTAAAAATATTTTAAAGGAGACAGAGTTATCAACAATAATAGGTGGTCTCCAGCTGTGTTCCACCCAGTCGAAGCGGAAAGGTAACCTGTAATGTTTACTTTGATCTGGAAAAGTGCTAAATTATATTGCGCTACAAATTTGTGCAGCAGGTTTTTAAACAAACAGGTAAAAAGTGCTCATCAAGAATTTGGTTATTTTGGATTTGTGAGTTTGTTCTAATCATAATGATGCATAAAAAGTGGTGCAAGTTAAAAAAATTAATAGTACCATACAATATTCTGACACTGATATGTTTTATTTGGCAAACAAAAAAATTTCAACGAATACATGTAATAATAATATACATTGTTTCAATTGTCTAAATTTATGTTATCTGGTTGGATTTCAATGTGCTGAATTCCACTGGCTAATAGTTCGGAAGCAGATGAAAGTTCAGGTTTGAACTTCAGTTTTAAGAAAACTTTTTCCAAGCGGCTGATGAATAAATCTACATCATCTTTGGTAATACCTATTGCTGCTGCGGCAGTCAGATAAGGGCTAAAGTAATTATTGCTGTGACTACCAAAGTTTTTGAAGAGGCAACCACATATTTCTGAATCTTTTACAGCAGCAACCACTCTGTAATAAGCAGATCAAGACTTAAAGCATATTTTCTCTATTAGAATAAGGCCTTAAATGTCAGAAGAAACAAAAAAAATGTTTTGAAGATCTCACTGTTCCTGAAACATTAAATACATGACTGATCTCTGCTGAAGTTTTTTCACCAGTCTGTTATGGTTATACCTATTTACAGAAAAAGAATGTTATGTCAGTTAAATGCTGGATGTACCAGAGCTCACTTCCAACCCCATAAACATCATTAAAAATGCTGGTAATATGCATGTACTAAAACTGGTTGTTTCTGTCCTCTTTAAACAGAGCAGTACTTGATTAGTACACAGTATTTCTAAAGTACTGACAATATTTTTTAAAACATTTTTTTATGGAATAAGAATCCAAAATTTGTGTACACATTTTAAGATACATTTTCAATGTCTAAATAATTACAAAATCAGTATAAATACTTTTGAAATAAAAATAATGTGTAATTTTCATCAATAAATGATCACATAAATATAAAAATACTCGCTGAATCCTGCAAAAATTTAATTTTTGAAATTGATTATATTCTGATTTAGTTTCAATTGTAGTACTGTACATAGGCCTAAGCTAAGCTGAGAAACTTTTTTATGTCACATGTTGGTGTCAGTGTGGAAGAGCAGTGGAATGTTAAACGAAAAGTCAAGTTCAAAACCCTGGAACTTTTCTACAGTTAAATCCCTAAACTTTTCTCGAGTCTGATCCCCAAGTCCACCAGCTTGACAATGGGTACCTGAAATTTGTTGGGGAAAGTGAAGGAGGCTGTGCATTGTACTAGCCACAAAATCCCACAGAATAGCACTGGCTACAGAAAGAGGTGAGCTCTGAACCAGATGGTCTGTAAAGGCATTATAAGGGGAAACTACTACTTTTTTTTTTACTATCATCCATTTATAAAACTAGCATTTTTTTACATCGGATACAGGAAAAATGTTTTTAGTTAGAGCATAATTCAAATAACTGATCAAAATAATTTCATGTGTACTACACAAATAGTTTAATTAACCACTTTTTCTTTAGCACTAGTACTAAAACTAAATTGAATCCGTTTTTATCAACATAGATCATGTCATTAACTCCTAATTTAATGAAAAACTTTCATTTTTTGGCAGATTTATACTAGTAATCATTTCTGTATTTTACATGTGTTTTTTAATGGTTTTACGAGACCTAACTGCTGTAATGTGAAAGCTGTTACAGATTTAAATGAATACTCAGTCTTTTTTCATGAAAGACAAAATGTGACTTTAATCACGAAGGCTATACACATTAAGTACATTTCACTGAGCTCTTTCAATTAATTCGTATAATTCCTTAAGAAGTGTCAGGCATAGAATGTGCATTTTTTGGAAACTACTTTGGTTTTTTACAACTTACCTAAAGATATTGATTATTTTTGGTCTTATGAGCCAGCCCATATTGAGCACAGTCAGAAAGTGCTTTTGATAGGTAAATAAACATTTCCTTTACGTTCTGTAATAAACGCTTATAACCTTGGCAACCAAGACTTAACAATGTTATAAAAAAGTCCAAGGAAGGTGTAATTGATGCTCTACCTGAAAATGTAAATGACAAAGATATAAGTGTGCTAGCTTTTTGCTGATTATGAATTTTCATTCAAGAGATAATTCAAGGAGTCTCATTTCTTTTATATTGCAAACATAATTTTTGTAAAAATAAATTAATATTTTTATTTATAGAGGTCAGGTGACAATTATATGAGTATATATGATGGTAAATAAAATTTATTTACCTTCACTTCACCTTCTACACTTGGCATCTACTAGTTGTCTAGAAAGGAGACTATTAGATTTCATGGGCTGAAATACATTCTCTAAATAGTTATGTATATTTCTCTCTATTCTTGTTTAGCATTGTGTTCCTCTACTCAATACATGGGATAAGACAATTAAGTCATTGGGGGTATCATGTATTGAGCCTGTGGTAAATTCAATGTATATGACCATGTGAGCAAGGATCTAAAAGGTGATTGTTATGCAAGTCTCAACAGTCAGAGTGTGCAATTCAATGTGGCATGAACTATAATCTTTTAAACATTTGCTGTATCTAAATAGAGATTGCCACGAGCCTTCACTTCACCTTCAGTGTAGCTTCCCTTTACGTCAGCTAATAATTTTAAAATGTATATTTGGCACTACTCAATTGTCGCAAGACGGCCATATTACTAATATAATCCCACCTTTACAAGATCGACTCAACATGATATGTTTCCGGAATTTTTTTTGTTTAATTAGTTTCTCCCAAATGAAATAACAAAGATATGTCTATATCGTTCTCCTGGTTTAAAGATGTGCTGTGTACAGTCTGTTTTATAAGAATAAATTAAGTACTTTTAACTATAACATTTCACAAACATTTTAAACAAATGAAATATATGAATCGTTATTTATTGAGTTAGTTGATTGTCATTTGATTTATTTGTTTGATTCACTTGTTTGTAAAAACTTTCCATTTTTTTTTACATCACACTGTCTATTACTTTCTATTACTTATAGACTCATTACCTACACGCTATTTATATACTCATTACTTACATGCTATTTATATACTCATTTCTTACACGCTATTTCTGTTCTATGTCAGTGGCATCTATCAAATAATGTTTTCCTTGGCTGGAGAATTTTCTGGTTGGTATGGAATTTCTTCTGGATGTGTTTTAGTATTAGAAATGAAATCGGTAAGTAACCAAGGAATGTTATTTCAAGTCACGCTTTTCACTTGAATCACATATTAAACCAGTATGAATGTATAACTGACAACACGTATTCTCTGATTGTCAACAAACAGTAAAAGGCAGCGGAGAGAAATGGTTGATATATTTGACAAATATCTCCTATCTGATGTTAGTTGTACACAGTGGGGCATTCTTCCTTTTCGTATTGCACTTTAAACACGTTCCTTCAGACAAACTTCCAGGTAAGTCATTTTCTATCTATCTATCTATCTATCTATCTATCTATCTATCTATCTATCTATCTATCTATCTATCTATCTATCTATCTATCTATCTATCTATCTATCTATCTATCTATCTATCTATCTATCCATCTATCCATCCATCCATCCATCCACCCACCCATCCACCCATCCATCCATCCATCCATCCATCCATCCATCCATCCATCCATCCATCTATCTATCTATCTATCTATCTATCTATCTATCTATCTATCTATCTATCTATCTATCTATCTATCTATCTATCTATCTATCTATCTATCTATCTATCTATCTATCTATCTATCTATCTATCTATCTATCTATCTATCTATCTATCTATCTATCTGTCTGTCTGTCTGTCTGTCTTCATATGTGTATGCCTGCCTTCCTTTCTGTTAATGGGTCCGTCTGGCACTCTATATGTGTGTCCATATGTCATTACGACAGTCTCTGTGTGAAGTCCCTGTAAGGATGAATTGAAATCTCTTAGACATCATATAAGCCACTAATGGGACGGTTTTTATGGTGCTCTTCTTTCATCCCCAGCCTTGGGAACTTGAGCCAAGACCTGAACATTTTTCTTGGTCCTTTACCGCAGGACCATCCGTCTCCTCACGACAGTCTGTAGCTCACTTTATCTTTCAAGAATATAATATTCTGTATCAAGTTGTATTCACATATCTTTCAAGAATATAATATTCTGTATCAAGTTGTATTCACCTATCTTTCAAGAATATAATATTCTGTATCAAGTTGTATTCACCTATCTTTCAAGAATATAATATTCTGTATCAAGTTGTATTCACCTATCTGCCCGTAAGTTAATCAATCAATGAAAACTATACTTTCTGCCATCTTTGTGCCCACAAATATCCCAGTATACATCAGTTAACGAAATTTGATATGGTAAGTTATTCAATTTTCTATTCCATAGCTAATACCAAATGGTATCACTCAGCCTTATGGTTGCTGACTACTGTGAGTTTTGATGTGGCTGTAGCTGTCAGTATACTGTATTGGACATTGGAGTTTAAAGGTGAAGTCTTTCACAGACGCAGGACAATTTATTTAATATCATCAAAGTTAATTTGACAAATTCAAATTTATTGTCATATCACATTTTAATTAAACTATCACAATTTATTTAGACACATCCAATCAGTCATATCAATTTTATTTTGTCAGATCTCAGTTTATTCAGCTGTATTACGATTATTTATACTCATACACAATTTAATTAGTTGCAACCGAATATATTATATTTTGAAAAAAAAAATTTTTTATATTTTATACAATATTTCATCGCAAACATTTGTTCATAAAAAAAATTTCAAAAATAATAAGTCATCAAATCAAACTGTCCCATTAAAAAATGGTTAATATGATCTAAAAGATTTCATCTCATCCTATACACACACACACACACAAACACGCACATACACACGCACGCACACACACACCTGAAAACTTGTTAGTGCAAAGATTTCAACGATTCTTTTCTAGGTGGCCCCTACCAAAATTTTAAAGAATCTTTTGTTTGTTTAATGTAATCAAATCATCTCGTTTTTGTCAAGATAATAATCAGACCCAATGAAGAACAAAAACAAATTTTGTCTAAAAAACTTTTGTTTGACTTTTTTTGCATAAAAATGTGTCATTTTGTAAATTTTTTTCAAAATGAAAAAAAATCTCAGAAACTATTGTACATATCAAAAAAGAGGTTCATTATAATGGACCTAACCAACTCCCAACACATTTTAAAGTTGTCAGGAAGTAATTTCACCCCCACTCCCACCTTTTTCTTCCAAAATTTAGTTTTTGTTTTTTTTATTTTTCAATATACCAACAAAAAAAAGTGTAACAATGTGTTATAGCATCCCCGTCCATAGATCGAATGGTACTGGGCCACCCACAAAACATTAAATTACAGGTATTTCATTTTTATTTACTGTGTTGCACTTCTCTCGGGATTGTGCGACTTTCCATGGACTAAAAATAATCAACCCCCCCCCCCCCACCCCCTCGCATCCTTCCAGTGGGCCGTGATGAAATTACACTGGGCAACAACAAATATTTTTTTGAAAATCGTCCTGTGTTTTCCAGTTGAATTAGACTAATTTTGATGCTCTGAGTCCGAAAATAACCTTGGTTTTGCTCAATCAGGTCAGGATTTTTTGCTACAGAAATTAAAAAAACAACCTTTTTTTTTTAAACAAAAACACATTTTTGCGGATCATCAGCTGATAAACCCCTGATGATTTTTTTTTTTCCTTTTTACTCAAGAAATAAAAGTCAACGTATTCAAATTCATTCAGTTTTTATTTATCCACCAAATTTGATAAGCATAATTATCATAATATTAGTATAACAATGAGCGTTACGTGAAACAAAAGTTCAGAGTTTAAGGCAAAAATCGGCGTTTCTTCGAATACCGTGTGTGAGCAGCTGCTGGGTTGTCTCTCTTCAGCGACCAGCAGTAGTCCGCCAGCATGACTGCGTCCCACCTCCCCGGGTACCTTTCCTCCATTTGGCGGATGTCCTGGTGGAACCTTTCTCCCTGCTCATCGCTCATCACCCCAAGGTTTTCAGGAAACTTCTCCTCGTGTAAGAACAGGAAGTGCATCAAACACCCGAGTTTTTGGAAGTCCTCTATCATGCTGCTGATGAGTCTGGTGTGATTTGCTGCCTTCATGTTCCTCAGGAAGTTGTTCACCACCTGCACAAACGATCTCCAGGCGGCGCACTCAAGCGTGTTCATGGAGTTTTGGAACTCTGTGTCCTTTATGAGCTGCCGTATCTGTGGGCCGTCGAAAATGCCGGCCTTCAGCTTCTCAATGGTCAGTTGAGGAAATGCTCGGCACATGTAGTTGAAGCACCTCCCATCCTTGTCCAGAGCGCGCGTAAACTGTTTCATTAACCCATACTTCATGTGTAACGGTGGGATCAATATCTTCTCCCGGTCAACAAGAGGTTCGTTTATGATGTTTCTCGCCCCAGCTACTAACTGCTCTCGCGCCGGCCACTATTTCTTTACATAGTGCTGGGCTCTGTCGCAACTGTCCCACATACATATAAAGCATGGGTACTTCGTGAACCCGGACTGCTGACCAAGTAGAAAGTTCACCATCTTCAAGTCGACGCAGATGACCCATTGGTGCTGCTCATATTGGATTTTGTCGAGCACATACTTCACTGCTTCATATTTCTCTTCAAGAGTTGTGGAGTGCGCAAGAGGGATTGAGGCAAAGTGGCTCCCGTTGTGGAGAAGTACACACTTCAAAAAGCACTTGCAGCTGTCAATGAAGAGTCGCCAATCTCTCGGATCGTATTAAGGATCGCCGAGTTTATCAAGAAGACCGAAGACATCTCGGCAGCATACAAGGTCTTCCTCCTGGCAGAAGTAGTCCATGTAGTCCTCATGCCTTCTACGCGTCCTTGCCAAGTAGATATTTCTCTTTGAGTCTGGAGGCCAACAGCTCGGAGGAGTTATTCGATAAGCTGAGATTCCGAACCAGATCATTAAGCTCACATTGTGAGAACGGCTGCGGACCATCTTTTAATTCATACTCCTCTTCTGTATCTACTCCCCGGGCTCCCCCGTCTAAAGTGGTGGCCTCATCGTCGCTGTCAGGAAGATCTCTGAACGCTGGTACAGGAATTTCTTCGCAGTGAGCAGCTGGACGACGTGCAGATGGAAGGTCGGGGTACTGGAGGCTGTGCCCAATCAAGTGCTGATGCAGTAAATAATCAAGTGAAAATCCAGATTGATGATTTATAAATAAAATATAATTATCTATGTTTTTATAATTGTGATTATTTTGCTGCTAATTTTTATGCAGCTAATTTAGAGAAATGATTGAACTCAAAACCCCTGATATTAGAATGCGTATAGCTCGTCAGGTAGGTCTATGGCTGTATCTCAAGAAGTTGACCTGACCGAGCAAAATCAATGTGATATTCGGACTCAGAACACCAAGTCAGTTGAAAAACCCCTGGCGATTTTTTGGCTATTGCCCAGTGTTATCCAACGCTGACCGGTCCGTTGCGAGAAAAAGGTTGGGGACCACTGTGTTATAGTGCTCAACAGCTAACTGAAAGGACATCATAAAAACAGTCCCATTAGTTGTTTCTAGGATCTAAGAGATAACCATCTCTACTTTACATAAAATACAATGACATAGAGACTATATATTGTAGTGACTGTACACAAAATACAATGACATAGAGACTATATATTGTAGTGACTGCACACAAAATTCAATGACATAGCCACTATATATTGTAAGTGACTGTACACAAAATTCAATGACAAAGAGACTATATATTGTACGTTCAACCCCCTTACCCCCACCTCCTCAATTTTCTTCTTTAATCTTTTTTTTTTTAAAGAACTGATGATTTATTTTTTGTTTCCAGGTGTGTCACATGTTCAGTCTTTCATGACCCACGGTGTCAACAGTTTGTATGTCATCTTGGACCTTGCTGTCATCTCCATTCCTGTCAGACTAGTACATGTCATTTACCCCATCCTGTACTCTACGGTGTATCTTGTGTTTACAATATGTTATCACTTGGTTGGTGGTGAGTAATGTTTTATATGCTTAATACAGGTACAGTAGGTATCATTGTTATTGATAACTTAGTAGTGGACAGTAGGTTGTGAGTGATAGCTTAGTAGCGGACAGTAGGTTGTGAGAGATATTTACAACTTAGTAGTGGACAGTAGGTTGTGAGAGATGTTTACAACTTAGTAGTGGGCAGTAGGTGTTGAGTGGTATTTATAACTTAGTAGTGGGCAGTTGGTGTTGAGTGGTATTTATAACTTAGTAGTGGGCAGTTGGTGTTGAGTGGTATTTACAACTTAGTAGTGGGCAGTAGGTGTTGAGTGGTATTTATAGCTTAGTAGTGGGCAGTAGGTGTTGAGTGATATTTACAACTTAGTAGTGGACAGTAGGTGTTGAGTGGTAATTATAACTTAGTAGTGGGCAGTAGGTGTTGAGTGGTATTTACAACTTAGTAGTGGGTAGTATGTGTTGAGTGGTATTTACAACTTAGTAGTGGACAGTAGGTGTTGAGTGGTATTTACAACTTAGTAGTGGACAGTAGGTGTTGAGTGATAACTTAGTAGTGGACAGTAGGTGTTGAGTGGTATTTATAACTTAGTAGTGGACAGTAGGTTGTGAGAGATATTTATAACTTAGTAGTGGACAGTAGGTTGTGAGAGATATTTATAACTTAGTAGTGGACAGTAGGTTGTGAGTGGTATTTATAACTTAGTAGTGGACAGTAGGTTGTGAGTGGTATTTATAACTTAGTAGTGGACAGTAGTTTGTGAGTGATTTGTATAACTTAGTAGTGGACAGTAGGTTGTGAGTGATATTTATAACTTAGTAGGGGACAGTGTGTTGTGAGTGGTATTTATAACTTAGTAGTGGACAGTAGGTGTTGATTGGTATTTATAACCTAATACAGGGGCAATAAGTTGTCAGTTATATTTAATGTTAAAGTACTTGTGCCTGTTTGCCACATTTCATAAGTGACACAAAGTAAACAAGTCACTTGAAATGTCAACTTATGTATTTTACAATTTATATTTTGTACATCACAGTTCGTCGAGCCAGTTTAATTTTATGTACGTCAAAATAAATTTACATCCCACTGTCCGTCTCTACCCATCAGGCACAAACTCAGACGGTGAGCCGTACATCTACAGGACACTCAACTGGAGCAACACCAAGTCATCAGCGATCATCTCTGCCATCGTCCTCTTTGTCCTTATGCCACTCATCCATGTGTTCCAGTTTGGTTGTTTCACCTGTAGGAAGTATCTTCATGGGTTGCTCTGTGGCCAGGACAAGTACGACCAGGTGGATGTAGCTATGCCTGTCATAATTACATCCATCAAAATTGAAGATGAACCCAAAAAGGTCAGCCCATTCGTCTGACCAAGGCCAGTGAGATGTTTAAACTGACAGCCTTACATGTCACAAGCTGTTATGTTTACTTTTCTCTCTCAGCAACACACCATAGAAATGTTGACCATTTACAGAAAATATATTGTTCACCACATAAGCAATGTTTATCATATATGAAACAGATGTTTACCATATACATAAAATAAAATTGTTTACCATATACAGAAATGTTTTCCATGTACAGAAACAGAAAGCTGCTAAGGGTTTAAAAACATATTTTATATTGAGTGGATTAGAATATTTTATATAATAATCTGTGTAAATATTAGCCAATAGAAAGTCGTTAAAATGTAGGGCGACAAAGTCGATACAAATATATCTTTATTTATACATGTAAGTTTCTGCAATATTCATCCACTCAATTCATTGTATTCCAACAGACCACTCAATTCATTTTATTCCAACAGACCACTCAATTAATAATTTTTTTTTATTACCGTGTACTACTTTTGTGTATGTGTGTGTGTGTGTTTGAATGAATTTGATCCAATAAACGTAAGCTCGTGTGAGTTATTGCTTGAATATTATAGACCATAAATTCCACACATTTATAAAAAAATTGTTTGATTGTTAACAAAAAAATACATATGATAGTGAAAACCAATGTCCCACTTCATCTGCTGGACAGTGAACATTTATGTAAATGAGTCTTTCAAATATCTGAGATGTTTAACAAATAACATTCTAATCAGTATACATTTAGTTTAGTATATAGTTACAAGTAAAAAATAAACAAGATGATTACAAAAAGAGACGATCACTTTTTACTACAACTTGTGTCAAACTTGTTAAGTCAGTGTTACTGGATCACTTTTTACTATAACTTGTGTCAAACTTGTTAAGTCAGCGTTACTGGATCACTTTTTACTATAACTTCTGTCAAACTTGTTAAGTCAGTGTTACTGGATCACTTTTTACTACAACTTGTGTCAAACGTGTTAAGTCAGTGTTACTGGATCACTTTTTACTATAACTTGTGTCAAACGTGTTAAGTCAGTGTTACTGGATCACTTTTTACTATAACTTGTGTCAAACGTGTTAAGTCAGCGTTACTGGATCACTTTTTACTATAACTTGTGTCAAACTTGTTAAGTCAGTGTTACTGGATCACTTTTTGCTATAACTTGTGTCAAACGTGTTAAGTCAGTGTTACTGGATCACTTTTTACTACAACTTGTGTCAAACGTGTTAAGTCAGCGTTACTGGATCACTTTTTACTATAACTTGTATCAAACGTGTTAAGTCAGTGTTACTGGATCACTTTTTACTATAACTTGTGTCAAACGTGTTAAGTCAGTGTTACTGGATCACTTTTTACTATAACTTGTGTCAAACTTGTTAAGTCAGCGTTACTGGATCACTTTTTACTACAACTTGTGTCAAACGTGTTAAGTCAGTGTTACTGGATCACTTTTTACTATAACTTGTGTCAAACTTGTTAAGTCAGTGTTACTGGATCACTTTTTACTATAACTTGTGTCAAACTTGTTAAGTCAGTGTTACTGGATCACTTTTTACTATAACTTGTGTCAAACGTGTTAAGTCAGTGTTGAACTGTGATATTTGTGTCACATTGACGTTGCGATGAAGTCACATAAATGTGTGTTTTAGAGTTTTTTCGTATTTCTTGTTACTGTATCGGTACAGGGCCATCTTGAACTAGACCTGCCAGCAGAATTTTTTTTAAAGTTTTTTTTTTGAACCGTACCTTTCAAGTCAAGTATAGACTGATGAGAGTCAACCTTCAAAAGCTTTGAAGTCTTTATCATATTTGCAGCACCATCATGGCAGTTAGTTATGAATAGATTTTGAGATCAACAGAAATGCTTTTCAAGACAGAGCTGATATGCTCAGCAAAGGTCATGTGCAGCAAGAGTAAGTAATGGGACGGTTAATCTAACGGCGGACTAAATGCGGCGGCTAATGCGGCGGACGAAAATTTGGCGGCGTATTCGGCGCGCGGCGCCGGCTAAGGGGGTCTATCTTGAACTATTTAGGCCTTCAGTAGTTCGAGCTGGTCATGTTAGATAGCGGTAAATATATATATATATATATCCTCAATTACCGAAAATACCTAATATGCTGTTGTTATAAATAACAAGCATAAAAGAAAGTTTGTTGTCGTCTGTTAATCATAGACATAAGTCAGACAATTTTGTTTGTTTAACTATAAATGCATGCTAACTAAGGCAATTTTGTTCGTATCAGACCGATACTATAGGACACTGTAGGTAACATTACGGCACGGCAGTACAACAATGCTTAGCACTATTAATACGGCAGTAACGTTGGTAGAAAAAAAAAGCAGTTCTATTCATTAGTCCTTCCTTACAAGATCAGTTTATTAAATTTAGAAATCACACGGGGGGGGGGGACATCTTTTCATAGCCCCTCCCCACGTATTCGCTGTTAACTTCTTAAATCTGATGCCTAGAGGGGAAGGGGCTTGGTTAATTTTGCCTAAGAACCCCAAATAGCTTTGAAAATCTGTGTCTAATTAGTACTGTGTCATTTTTTTTGACTAGCCAGACAGATGCATGACATAGCTCAAACATGAAATGGGTGGGGCACATTTCAATAAGTGGACTAAAGATAGACATTCCTTCATCGTGTACAAACTAAGACAGACATTTTTACATCGTGTGCAAACAAATTCTTCATTCAACTACTGCAACTGAATCGCTCAGAACACTGAGAATTTGTGAGAATGTTTATTGCCTTAATTCATTCAACATGTCTGCCCTCCCCCCCTCAATATGACCCACTTTACTTTTTTCCCCATGTTGACATTCCTGTCCACAAATACACACCGAAATGACTGACTGCTTGAGCAAACACACACACACACACACCACACACACACACACACAAAGCCAACTGCATGCACAGTCACAGATTAATGCACAGTCGCAGATTAATGCACAGTCACAGATTAATGCACAGTCACAGATTAATGCACAGTCACAGATTAATACACAGTCCGTTCTTATGGATTGGAAATTAGTCGATCTGCAATGGGGCTCATTTTCAGCTATTAATCCCATTAAATTATGGTTACAATGCCTTCCTATTTGACATTTACAGTTTCCATTTCGTCCAGTACTCATGTCTGCTTCCTTATTGGTCCATAATTTCCATTCTTCGCCTCCCCCCCACATGCAGAGAATCGCTAGTAAGCTCAGATCTAAATGCTATGCGCCCAGACACCAATAGAAGTCTTTGCCTTGAGCTCCCAAATGTCTTATAACGTATGTAGAGATAGACACCGACACATACAGAGATAGACACCGACACATGCAGAGATAGACACCGACACATACAGAGATAGACACCGACATATACAGATATAGACACCGACACATACAGAGATAGACACCGACACATACAGATATAGACACCGACACATACAGAGATAGACACCGACACAAACAGAGATAGACACCGACACATACAGAGATAGACACCGACACATACAGATATAGACACCGACACATGCAGAGATAGACGCCGACACATGCAGAGATAGACACCGACACATACAGAGATAGACACCGACACATACAGATATAGACGCCGACACATACAGATATCGACATCGACACAAACAGATATAGACACCGACACATACAGATATAGACACCGACACATACAGATATAGACACCTACACATACAGAGATAGACACCGACACATACAGAGATAGATACCGACACATACAGATATAGACACCGACACATACATATATAGACACCTACACATACAGAGATAGACACCGACACATACAGATAGACACCGACACATACAGATGTAGACACCTACACATACAGATACAGACACCTACACATACAGAGATAGACACCGACACATACAGATAGACACCGACACATACAGAGATAGACACCTACACATACAGATATAGACACGACACATACAGATAGACACCGACACATACAGATAGACACCTACACATACAAAGATAGACACCGACACATACAGAGATAGACACCGACACATAAAGATATATACACCGACACATGCAGAGATAGACACCGACACATGCAGAGATAGACACCTACATTAGGGTGCATCACCACAATAGAGGAAAAAATTGATTGTTTGTTTTTGAGCTGTCTATGTTTCTAATTTGTTCCAATATCATCAATAATAACTTGTGTAAAATATTTTTCAAATCAGAGTCGCCCCTCCCCCCCCCCGCCCAAGAAATCACAAAACATGTAAAGAAAAAAAAAGTTTATTCTAGCCTATATAAAAATTACATTAAAGTATTAAATTATTTATTACTGTTGCATTTAATTCAGTTTCACTTTGTTGCACGTTTGTAAGGTTTACGCACATTTGAGATGTTTTTGCGGTCCATTTCTACTACCACTTGTAGAATGTTTTGAAAATGTTCATCCGTTCGCGCTGCTTCAACAAAGTCAGATGCCAGTTTCACTCCTCTCTCGGCACAATCGTTAACAACGTTAATAGCAGCAACATTTTCTGCACTGGCAATGTAAGAAGCTGTTTGGCACCAATCATCAACAGGCAGTTGGAGGAATCCTGCGTCCAGTTGAAGTCTGTATATAGTAAAACACGAGTCAACTCCAGCCAGATCACACAACCGAGTTTTAGAATTCGGTTTGTTTACTAGAGTTGGCATGTGCAATTACCGCATCTCTCATTATCGTCAGTCGCTCTTGAGCCTTCAGATCATGATCAGCTAACGTAAACGAACTACAAACGTGAGACCAATCATGTGCCACCAACTCCCAATTACTTCGCAGCTTGGTGAACAAAGTTATATCCGGGGATTTGGAAACTTCTATTTTCATGTCTGCAAACACATGCGAGAGGATAACTTTACCAATGTGATGGCGACAACCTGACCACAGAAGAGCACGAGGCAGCATATTTTGTATGGCAATGCAGGCAGCAGTCTGATGACCAGTGTTTGATCTTGTTGTGTCGAATGTCATATTAACGATACAATCATTACAATGCCACTCTGTCATTAGCTTCATGATTGTCGTAGGTGGTTTATGTGTATATCAACAATATGTAAAGTTTATATATTATTTTCGAGGTACCTCTGCCTCTCGGTAGCTGTAAATATGTCCCAGTCTCCTCGAAGTATATGTTTCAACCAACCTGACTTGAGCGTGTATATAATATATATTTAAAGACGAACTATATGTAAAAAGCACTGAGCAAACTTCTACGAATACATTTACATATATTTATTTTCATATGAAGGAACTTCTTACTTTCTATTGTACAATAAGATTGATGTGATAAAATATATTCTTACACTAACAAGGTCTCAGTCCGTCCTCTCCATTATCGTCTGCTCTAATAATCATTTAATATTTCTTCACTTCCATTTCAACAAAACAGAAGACTACTATAGAAATTTATTTCATAACAGTACATTAGGTTCTAATGAACATCCTCAGGCATATATTAATAATTTAGAGGCCAAGTTGAACAATTGGATAAAGATGTCTGGGATAGACGAAAATAGTGTAATTGAAATAAAAGAGCTACTTCTGGTGGACAAAGTACTGACACTTTGTACATCAGAACTATTCACATTCATAAAACAAAGAAAGGTCCATAAGAAGATAGAGTTAATTTCTGCCATGTCAGATTTTAGGGATAGTCATGTAAACACTCCAATGTTCAATTCAACACAAAATAAATTTAATCTCATGAAAAATAGTGTTACCAGGAAAAGATTTAGTAGCTTACCTCCTAGGTTTAACAATCCATGTCAAATTTGTCATAAGATAGGACACGACAAGCATATTGTTGGTTTAGGAAACAGCATACAGACAATTATCAAAACAGAAACAGACAGTATTACAACTATGGGGATAGAAACAAATATTTTAATGAAAGACAACATAACTATAACAATATAACAAGCATATTGTTGGTTTAGGAAACAGCATACAGACAATTATCAAAACAGAAACAGACAGTATTACAACTATGGGGATAGAAACAAATATTTTAATGAAAGACAACATAAATATAACAATAAGAGACAATCACCAAACACTAGTCCCATTAGAAAACAAGAAAATAGGGGTAGATCAAGTCAAAGACACTCCTTTAACAACATACATAACTGTAACATGATGGAGGGCAAGGGAGAGTTAATTTTTTATCCTTGTTATGTAGATGGTAGGAAAGTAATGTGCTTGAGAGACAGTGGCTGTACATGTATTATTCTGGATTCAAAATTAGTTAAGGAAGAACAAATATTAGAGGGCATAGAGGAAATAAGAATGGGAAATGGAGAAATAGTGAAATGTAAAACAGCAAAAAATTATATTGAAACACCTTGGATTAGTGGGGAAATAAAAAGCACTGAGCAAACTTCTACGAATACATTTACATATATTTATTTTCATATGAAGGAACTTCTTACTTTCTATTGTACAATAAGATTGATGTGATAAAGTATATTCTTACACTAACAAGGTCTCAGTCCGTCCTCTCCATTATCGTCTGCTCTAATAATCATTTAATATTTCTTCACTTCCGCTAAACTAAGTGGCCAGATAATTCAAACCATCTCTGTGCCAAATAAAATTACTCTAGCCTAAACTGATGGTAACAATGGTTAATTCTTCAATTATTTCACCAACGGGTTTCTTTGTTGCCTTGACATAATTTGGCACTCCTAGAAGTTTCAATTGCTTTGCATCACCGACAACAACTGTTATGCTTTCTTCAGTGACACGATGATTTTTTAGAGAAGGTGTCGGTTTGCCATCCCAGTGGAGAGTGCAGAGTTTGGGTGGTTCCCAGGAGTCGCGGATCTTTGTAGATATCTCACATCTTTGCGACGTGAACGATCTGCAGTGGCATAGGAAGAAGCCACCATTGATACATCACCCCCAGACTCGCTAATAAGGCCCTGTGTGAACGCTGCCTGCAGTGTTGGTGTAATCTTGAATCTTGTCGCTAGTGACACAAGATTTGGTCGGCTTAAAACATCTGGAGGTACAAATACCAAAGCTCCTGTTGGCTTTCTTCGCTTTTGCAATGGCATTATATCATCCAAACAGTTATAAACAAACTCCATATTATCTTCAGATTTAGTAGTAGAATCATCGGGTTCGTCACTGCTACCCTCGCTGGAAGCACTGATATCGTTGAACATGCTGCATTTTCTTCTCTTGCGCGTTTCTGACGTTCCAATGTTGCAACATCTCGTGAATGGCGTCGAGCGACTTTTTTTGCAAGTGTTTTGTCAAATGATCCAAAGCTGGAAGACCTGTCTCCTTTCACAGAACTCAAGAATGCTAGATCTTCTGCATTCTTGATAATAGTCTCGACACATACAGATATAGACACCAACACATACAGAGATAGACACCGACACATACAGATAGACACCGACACATACAGAGATAGACACCAACACATACAGAGATAGACACCGACACATACAGATATAGATACCGACACATACATATATAGACACCTACACATACAGATATAGACACCTACACATACAGATATAGACACCGACACATACAGATATAGACACCGACACATACAGATAGACACCTACACATACAAAGATAGACACCGACACATACAGATATAGACACCGACACATACAGATAGACACCGACACATACAGAGATAGACACCGACACATACAGAGATAGACACCGACACATACAGAGATAGACACCTACACATACAGATATAGACACCAACACATACAGATATAGACACCGACACATACAGATACAGACACCTACACATACAGAGATAGACACCGACACATACAGATAGACACCTACACATACAGATATAGACACCAACACATACAGATATAGACACCGACACATGCAGAGAGACATCGACACATACAGATATAGACAACGACACATACAGAGATATACACCGACACATGCAGAGATAGACACCGACACATGCAGAGATAGACACCTACACATACAGAGATAGACACCTACACATACGGATATAGACACTTGCACATACGGAGATAGACACCTACACATACAGAGATAGACACCGACACATACAGAGATAGACACCGACACATACAGAGATAGACACCTACACATACAGATATAGACACCGACACATACAGATATAGACACCGACACATGCAGAGAGACATCGACACATACAGATATAGACACCGACACATACAGAGATATACACCGACACATGCAGAGATAGACACCGACACATGCAGAGATAGACACCTACACATACAGAGATAGACACCTACACATACAGATATAGACACCTGCACATACAGAGATAGACACCTACACATACAGAGATAGACACCTACACATACAGAGATAGACATCGACACATACAGATATAGACACCGACATATACAGAGATAGACATCGACACATACAGATATAGACACCGACACATACATAGATAGACAATTACACATACAGATATAGACATCTACACATATAGAGATAGACATCGACACATACAGATATAGACACCGACACATACAGATATAGACAGCGACACATACAGAGATAGACACCTACACATACAGAGATAGACACCTACACATACAGAGATAGACACCGACACATACAGAGATAGACACCGACATATACAGAGATAGACACCAACACATACAGAGATAGACACCGACACATACAGAGATAGACACCAACACATATATGTATTGTGGTTCTTAAAATCCATTCTCTCAAAATGTCTTCTGAAGCCTAGCTACAACACCATTTTTCCTATCAGTATTGACTGCTGTTGTGTCAGAGATGATCATCTGAATACTGATCCATGCACTGTACTCATCAAGCAGTTCCTGTAGAGGTTTATAGATGTCTGCAGAGGTTCCACTGTCACAAATTAAAATGCCAAGTTGCAATGTTCTTTTGTCATTTTTAAAGCAAACAACTTGGTACTCTTTATTAACAATTTTTTTACCATCAAAATGCAAAAAAAAAAAAAAAAATTCTCTTCAGAGATCAGTTCCAGCATGCGGTTTTTAGAGCATTTTCGAAAAAAAGCTCTATTGTCCCCGTTTTGTCTGTTTGTCTGTCTGTCTGTCCGTCATCACCCTAGATCTCAACAACCATAAGTCCTAGACCCATGAAGTATATATCCTTTTGTAGGTCTTGGCCTGCCATGTGTACACCAAACGTCCATTTTGCGATCTGACCTCTGAGGGTCGAATACTAAGGCTTCGTAGGGTACCTTTTTTTTTACTGTATAAGCTATATTAACAAAGGGACGTACAAAGGGGCGTAACTCATTATTTATTTTTGTAACAGTTATTAAACATGACTTAATTCCCTCTCTATTTATCAAAACCCATACCAAGAAAATGCTCTAAAACGTCCTGTGTCCGAAATGGTACAGGCTTAAATTGCGTGTTTAACTAATTCTGCATCTTTAATTGTTCGTCGCCAAACTCAGACTGATTGTGTTGGAACACTAACCCCATCTTCAGCCAGACTTTGAAACACCTGTGACGCAATTCTGGTTGACAAAAAGTGTTAAGACACCAGTTAGGACACAGACTTATTTGAGTAGCATGTTACACTTTTTACAGAAAAATCTTCAGCCACTCTTTAGGGTCACACTCACCACTGTTGTTCCCTTCCTCAATATCACTGTATTCGGAGATTAACATCTGGCTTGTCAAAGGTTCTGAAGTGTGAAGGAACCTTTTTGATATATGGATTGTTCAAAAGGAGCCACTTTAACAGTTGTATATCCAACTTTGCCTCCTGAATTGATTTGTCTTTTATAAAGTTCTTTTTCTTCCTAACCCTAACCCTAGCCCCGAAAAAAAAATAATAAAAAAAATACGGAGTACGTTTGCTGTATCCCGAAAAAAAAAATACGGAGTACAGCTGGCTGTATCCGTAGCCACTGCGTTTTCAAAATTGGTGATAAGTTTTTCCACCTTTGCCGACACTTGCTGTTTGGAAAGAAAACTCAGTTTCTCCCAAAGCTTCAACAATGGTCGCTTCCATTACGGATCTTGACATTTTACTTTGTAAAGAAATATTTCCATAAAGAAGCTCTCAACAGCAAATCTCCAAAAAAATATTGCGAAGAAAAAATAGTTTAAATGATACGATATTGTATACATTTACAGTTTAAAACCTCACATCTGTTCGGTCAAGTTTCTGCTTGTCGCAAGGTCTAAAACAAGATGACTGTAATGGACAGCACAATCTACGAATTGTTTAAATTATAAATAGCTTCGTTTCAATCAGATTGTCCAATAGAAAAGCAATAAATCTAAACAATTTTGTACTCTCAAAAATGTCACATTCTCCTTAAACTGTTAGTTTATTTGACAACCCATCCACTCATGATTAAGAAATTCAAGATGAGGCTAGGCGTGGGAAATTTTTTTCATGAACCAATAAAATGAACATAAAAAATGTTATCTATGGGTAAAAGTTCATCTAATGCAACATCAGGAAAATTCAAGTTTTGAAAAAAAAAATTAGTCATAACCCTAACCTATAAACACACAGAGAGAGAGAGAGAGAGAGAGAGAGAGAGAGAGAGAGAAAGAGAGGGAGAGGGAGAGAGAGAGAGAGAGAGAGAGAGAGAGAGAGAGAGCGAGAGAGAGAGAAAGAGAGAGACTAGTTGATAGAAACTCCGTAGTAAGAATATTTGTATGTGTAGATAAACAATTAGTGAATCAAACAGAAAACTTAATCCATAATAATAACAAGATTTCAGGCCGAGAATTACAGGAGATTTTTGTGTTGGTTTCCACCCATCTAATTTGTGGCGGGTACCGACCATCTAATTTGTGGCGGTTACAGACCATCTAATTTGTGGCGGTTACAGACCATCTAATTTGTGGCGGGTACCGACCATCTAATTTGTGGCGGGTACCGACCATCTAATTTGTGGCGGTTACAGACCATATAATCTGTGGCGGGTACCGACCATCTAATTTGTGGCGGGTACCGACCATCTAATTTGTGGGCGGGTACCGACCATCTAATTTGTGGCGGTTACAGACCATCTAATTTGTGGCGGGTACCGACCATCTAATTTGTGGCGGGTACCGACCATCTAATTTGTGGCGGGTACAGACCATCTAATTTGTGGCGGGTACCGACCATCTAATTTGTGGCGGGTACCGACCATCTAATTTGTGGCGGGTACCGACCATCTAATTTGTGGCGGGTACCGACCATCTAATTTGTGGCGGTTACAGACCATCTAATTTGTGGCGGGTACCGACCATCTAATTTGTGGCGGGTACCGACCATCTAATTTGTGGCGGTTACAGACCATCTAATTTGTGGCGGGTACCGACCATCTAATTTGTGGCGGGTACCGACCATCTAATTTGTGGCGGGTACCGACCATCTAATTTGTGGCGGGTACAGACCATCTAATTTGTGGCGGGTACCGACCATCTAATTTGTGGCGGGTACCGACCATCTAATTTGTGGCGGTACCGACCATCTAATTTGTGGCGGGTACCGACCATCTAATTTGTGGCGGGTACCGACCATCTAATTTGTGGCGGTACCGACCATCTAATTTGTGGCGGGTACCGACCATCTAATTTGTGGCGGGTACCGACCATCTAATTTGTGGCGGTTACAGACCATATAATCTGTGGCGGGTACCGACCATCCAATTTGTGGCGGTTACAGACCATCTAATTTGTGGCGGGTACCGACCATCTAATTTGTGGCGGGTACCGACCATCTAATTTGTGGCGGTTACAGACCATCTAATTTGTGGCGGGTACCGACCATCTAATTTGTGGCGGGTACCGACCATCTAATTTGTGGCGGGTACCGACCATCTAATTTGTGGCGGTTACAGACCATCTAATTTGTGGCGGGTACCGACCATCTAATTTGTGGCGGGTACCGACCATCTAATTTGTGGCGGGTACCGACCATCTAATTTGTGGCGGGTACCGACCATCTAATTTGTGGCGGGTACCGACCATCTAATTTGTGGCGGGTACAGACCATCTAATTTGTGGCGGTTACAGACCATCTAATTTGTGGCGGTTACAGACCATATAATTTGTGGCGGTTACAGACCATCTAATTTGTGGCGGTTACAGACCATCTAATTTGTGGCGGGTACCGACCATCTAATTTGTGGCGGGTACAGACCATCTAATTTGTGGCGGTTACAGACCATCTAATTTGTGGCGGTTACAGACCATATAATTTGTGGCGGTTACAGACCATCTAATTGGCGGTTACAGACCATCTAATTTGTGGCGGTTACAGACCATATAATCTGGGTACCGACCATCTAATTTGGCGGTTACACCATCTAATTTGTGGCGGTTACAGACCATATAATTTGTGGCGGTTACAGACCATCTAATTTGTGGCGGTTACAGACCATTTAATCTGTGGCGGGTACCGACCATCTAATTTGTGGCGGGTACAGACCATCTAATTTGTGGCGGTTACAGACCATCTAATTTGTGGCGGGTACCGACCATCAAATTTGTGGCGGTTACAGACCATCTAATTTGTGGCGGGTACCGACCATCTAATTTGTGGCGGTTACAGACCATCTAATTTGTGGCGGTTACAGACCATCTAATTTGTGGCGGTTACAGACCATATAATCTGTGGCGGGCACCGACCATCTAATTTGTGGCGGGTACAGACCATCTAATTTGTGGCGGTTACAGACCATATAATTTGTGGCGGGTACCGACCATGTAATTTGTGGCGGGTACCGACCATCTAATTTGTGGCGGGTACAGACCATCTAATTTGTGGCGGGTACCGACCATCTAATTTGTGGCGGTTACAGACCATCTAATTTGTGGCGGGTACCGACCATCTAATTTGTGGCGGGTACCGACCATCTAATTTGTGGCGGGTACCGACCATCTAATTTGTGGCGGGTACCGACCATCTAATTTGTGGCGGGTACAGACCATCTAATTTGTGGCGGGTGCAGACCATCTAATTTGTGGCGGGTACCGACCATCTAATTTGTGGCGGTTACAGACCATCTAATTTGTGGCGGTTACAGACCATCTAATTTGTGGCGGTTACAGACCATCTAATTTGTGGCGGGTACCGACCATCTAATTTGTGGCGGTTACAGACCATCTAATTTGTGGCGGTTACAGACCATATAATTTGTGGCGGTTACAGACCATCTAATTTGTGGCGGGTACCGACCATCTAATTTGTGGCGGGTACCGACCATCTAATTTGTGGCGGGTACCGACCATCTAATTTGTGGCGGGTACCGATCATCTAATTTGTGGCGGGTACCGACCATCTAATTTGTGGCGGGTACCGACCATCTAATTTGTGGCGGTTACAGACCATATAATCTGTGGCGGGTACCGACCATCCAATTTGTGGCGGTTACAGACCATCTAATTTGTGGCGGGTACCGACCATCTAATTTGTGGCGGGTACCGACCATCTAATTTGTGGCGGTTACAGACCATCTAATTTGTGGCGGGTACCGACCATCTAATTTGTGGCGGGTACCGACCATCTAATTTGTGGCGGGTACCGACCATCTAATTTGTGGCGGGTACAGACCATCTAATTTGTGGCGGGTACCGACCATCTAATTTGTGGCGGTTACAGACCATCTAATTTGTGGCGGGTACCGACCATCTAATTTGTGGCGGGTACCGACCATCTAATTTGTGGCGGGTACCGACCATATAATCTGTGGCGGGTACCGACCATCTAATTTGTGGCGGTTACAGACCATCTAATTTGTGGCGGTTACAGACCATCTAATTTGTGGCGGTTACAGACCATCTAATTTGTGGCGGTTACAGACCATCTAATTTGTGGCGGGTACCGACCATCTAATCCTGTGGCGGTTACAGACCATCTAATTTGTGGCGGGTACCGACCATCTAATTTGTGGCGGGTACCGACCATCTAATTTGTGGCGGGTACCGACCATCTAATTTGTGGCGGGTACCGACCATCTAATTTGTGGCGGGTACCGACCATCTAATTTGTGGCGGGTACAGACCATCTAATTTGTGGCGGTTACAGACCATCTAATTTGTGGCGGTTACAGACCATATAATTTGTGGCGGTTACAGACCATCTAATTTGTGGCGGTTACAAACCATCTAATTTGTGGCGGGTACCGACCATCTAATTTGTGGCGGTTACAGACCATCTAATTTGTGGCGGTTACAGACCATATAATTTGTGGCGGTTACAGACCATCTAATTTGTGGCGGTTACAGACCATCTAATTTGTGGCGGTTACAGACCATATAATCTGTGGCGGGTACCGACCATCTAATTTGTGGCGGTTACAGACCATCTAATTTGTGGCGGTTACAGACCATATAATTTGTGGCGGTTACAGACCATCTAATTTGTGGCGGTTACAGACCATTTAATCTGTGGCGGGTACCGACCATCTAATTTGTGGCGGGTACAGACCATCTAATTTGTGGCGGTTACAGACCATCTAATTTGTGGCGGGTACCGACCATCAAATTTGTGGCGGTTACAGACCATCTAATTTGTGGCGGGTACCGACCATCTAATTTGTGGCGGTTACAGACCATCTAATTTGTGGCGGTTACAGACCATCTAATTTGTGGCGGTTACAGACCATATAATTTGTGGCGGGTACCGACCATGTAATTTGTGGCGGGTACCGACCATCTAATTTGTGGCGGGTACAGACCATCTAATTTGTGGCGGGTACCGACCATCTAATTTGTGGCGGTTACAGACCATCTAATTTGTGGCGGGTACCGACTATCTAATTTGTGGCGGGTACCGACCATCTAATTTGTGGCGGGTAACGACAATATAATTTGTGGCGGGTACCGACCATCTAATTTGTGGCGGGAACCGACCATCTAATTTGTGGCGGGTACCGACCATCTAATTTGTGGCGGTTACAGACCATCTAATTTGTGGCGGTTACAGACCATATAATCTGTGGCGGGTACCGACCATCTAATTTGTGGCGGTTACAGATCATCTAATTTGTGGCGGGTACCGACCATCTAATTTGTGGCGGGTACCGACCATCTAATTTGTGGCGGGTACCGACCATCTAATTTGTGGCGGTTACAGACCATCTAATTTGTGGCGGTTACAGACCATCTAATTTGTGGCGGGTACCGACCATCTAATTTGTGGCGGGTACCGACCATCTAATTTGTGGCGGGTACCGATCATCTAATTTGTGGCGGGTACCGACCATCTAATTTGTGGCGGGTACCGACCATCTAATTTGTGGCGGTTACAGACCATATAATCTGTGGCGGGTACCGACCATCCAATTTGTGGCGGTTACAGACCATCTAATTTGTGGCGGGTACCGACCATCTAATTTGTGGCGGGTACCGACCATCTAATTTGTGGCGTTACAGACCATCTAATTTGTGGCGGGTACCGACCATCTAATTTGTGGCGGGTACCGACCATCTAATTTGTGGCGGGTACCGACCATCTAATTTGTGGCGGTTACAGACCATCTAATTTGTGGCGGGTACCGACCATCTAATTTGTGGCGGGTACCGACCATCTAATTTGTGGCGGGTACAGACCATCTAATTTGTGGCGGGTACCGACCATCTAATTTGTGGCGGGTACAGACCATCTAATTTGTGGCGGGTACCGACCATCTAATTTGTGGCGGGTACCGACCATCTAATTTGTGGCGGGTACAGACCATCTAATTTGTGGCGGTTACAGACCATCTAATTTGTGGCGGTTACAGACCATATAATTTGTGGCGGTTACAGACCATCTAATTTGTGGCGGTTACAGACCATCTAATTTGTGGCGGTTACAGACCATATAATCTGTGGCGGGTACCGACCATCTAATTTGTGGCGGTTACAGACCATTTAATCTGTGGCGGGTACCGACCATCTAATTTGTGGCGGGTACAGACCATCTAATTTGTGGCGGTTACAGACCATCTAATTTGTGGCGGGTACCGACCATCAAATTTGTGGCGGTTACAGACCATCTAATTTGTGGCGGGTACCGACCATCTAATTTGTGGCGGTTACAGACCATCTAATTTGTGGCGGTTACAGACCATCTAATTTGTGGCGGTTACAGACCATATAATCTGTGGCGGGTACCGACCATCTAATTTGTGGCGGGTACAGACCATCTAATTTGTGGCGGTTACAGACCATATAATTTGTGGCGGGTACCGACCATGTAATTTGTGGCGGGTACCGACCATCTAATTTGTGGCGGGTACAGACCATCTAATTTGTGGCGGGTACCGACCATCTAATTTGTGGCGGGTACAGACCATCTAATTTGTGGCGGGTACCGACCATCTAATTTGTGGCGGGTACCGACCATCTAATTTGTGGCGGGTACCGACCATCTAATTTGTGGCGGGTACCGACCATCTAATTTGTGGCGGGTACCGACCATCTAATTTGTGGCGGTTACAGACCATATAATCTGTGGCGGGTACCGACCATCTAATTTGTGGCGGTTACAGACCATATAATTTGTGGCGGTTTACAGATCATCTAATTTGTGGCGTTGTTACAGACCATCTAATTTAGTGGCGTTTACTTAGACCATCTAATTTGTGGCGGTACCGATATCTAATTTGTGGGTAAGGTTAGACCATCTAATTTGTGGCGGTTACAGACCATATAATTTGTGGCAGTTACAGACCATCTAATTTGTGGCGGTTACAGACCATATAATCTGTGGCGGGTACCGACCATCTAATTTGTGGCGGGTACAGACCATCTAATTTGTGGCGGTTACAGACCATCTAATTTGTGGCGGGTACCGACCATCAAATTTGTGGCGGTTACCGACCATCAAATTTGTGGCGGTTACAGACCATCTAATTTGTGGCGGGTACCGACCATCTAATTTGTGGCAGTTATAGACCATCTAATTTGTGGCGGTTACAGACCATCTAATTTGTGGCGGGTACAGACCATCTAATTTGTGGCGGTTACAGACCATATAATTTGTGGCGGGTACCGACCATCTAATTTGTGGCGGTTACAGACCATCTAATTTGTGGCGGGTACCGACCATCTAATTTGTGGCGGTTACAGACCATCTAATTTGTGGCGGTTACAGACCATATAATTTGTGGCGGGTACCGACCATCAAATTTGTGGCGGTTACAGACCATCTAATTTGTGGCGGGTACCGACCATCTAATTTGTGGCGGTTACAGACCATCTAATTTGTGGCGGTTACAGACCATATAATTTGTGGCGGTTACAGACCATATAATCTGTGGCGGGTACCGACCATCTAATCTGTGGCGGGTGACATCCGTCTAATCTGTTGTGGGTGCCACCCATCTAATTTGTTTACATTAAATTTACAATCAAAATCATGTAAAATACCTAAACATAAAAATATGCTTTTATTAAACATACTAAAAATCAGAAACATACAAGTATAAGTACAAGTATAAGTATGGGTACAAGTACCCAGTGTGCAAGTACAACGTGAGGTCAGCAAATTGATTTACAGATTGAAATTGTTAATAAATAAATATCCTACAGTTGATGGGGAAACAAATATTGTTTAAATTTGACGCGTCGACTACGTTTCCGACTACGATGTGCTAATTTGTAATTGTTTGAAACAAGATGTGCTCATTTCTAATTGTTTGAAACAAGATTTGCTCATTTGTAATTGTTTGAAACAAGATGTGCTCATTTGTAATTGTTTGAAACAAGATGTGCTCATTTCTAATTGTTTGAATTGCTTTATTGTTTACTTTATTTTTCTTGCGTCATGCTCAAAAAAATTGACATCGAAGTAAGTGTTTGTGTGTGTGTATGTTTGTGTGTGTATGTTTGTGTGTATGTTTGTGTGTATGTTTGTGTGTGTTTGTGTGTGTTTATGTGTGTATGTTTGTGTGTGTGTGTTTGTGTGTTTGTGTGTGTTTGTGAGTGTATGTTTGTGTGTATGTTTGTGTGTGTTTGTGTATGTTTGTGTGTGTGTTAGTGAGTGTATGTTTGTGTGTGTTTGTGTGTGTTTGTGTGTGTGTTTGTGTGTGTGTTTGTGTGTGTTTGTGTGTGTGTGTTTGTGTTTGTGTATTTTTGTGTGTGTATGTTTGTGTGTGTGTTTGT